>CABFOS010027005.1:0-15757 GCA_900660315.1 Diretmoides pauciradiatus
CGTTGATTGGCAAATGTTGGTTATTTACTCTGTACATGATTTGAATTGTTTTGAAGTCCACCAGATCCTTACATTTGAGTGTTTTTAATTTGATGAAGACTGATTTGATTATAAGACTGTATAAAGCTTTAGTGAGATCTCATCTTGAGTTTGCAAGTTCTGTCTGGTGTCCTTATAAAGTGAAATATATAGATAAAATTGAAGCGGTTCAACGAAGGGTAACTAAATTAATCGCAGGTTTGAAGGAGTTGTCATATGAAGAGCGCTTAAGATCCTTGAAACTACCAACTCTTGGGTATATAGGAGGTATATGGGGGATATGATAGAGGTTTACAAACTTGTCCACAAAATGTATGACTCCACAGTGGAGCCTGTGGTCAGTTTCTGGGAAAGCACTTATGAATTAAGAGGGAACTCCCTAAAATTGCTCCCGAAAATGTGTCGCTCTGAGAAAAGGAAGAATTTTTTCACAATTAGGGCTGTGTGAGTCTGGAACAGGCTACCGGAAGAAGTAAATGGTAAATGGACTGTATTTATATAGCGCTTTTCTAGTCTTCTAGAGACCACTCAAAGCGCTTTTACAATTCATGCACTTCACACTTTACCCATTCACTCTCACATTCACACACCGACGGCGGTGGCAACCATGCAAGGCACCAACCTGCTCGTCGGGAGCAGTGAGGGGTTCAGTGTCTTGCTCAAGGACACTTCGACACGCTACCCAGAGGAGCCTCGAACCGGGAACCCTCCAATTCCCAGACGACCGCTCTACCAACTGAGCTATTGCTGCGAGTAGTGCAGGCTCCATCAGTGAATACTTTTAAAAATAGACTAGATAAATATTGGTCAAACGAAGACTTTTTATATAACTATAAGGCAAAGTTCTGATTGTGGGACTTATGTTTTGTTGTTTGTTTTGTAATTGGTTATTTTCTAATTGATGTAATATGTATTCAATTGTGTATTTTCATGTTTTTTAGTACATTGTGTTTCTTACTTTTTTGAGTCTGATGTAGAGGACTTATATCCTGTATCAGAATTTTTTTCATTAAATTTCATTAAATAATATCTGAGAGGATGTAGAGTATCTATCGAGGATCTATGATCTGTTTTTTCAAAGCGATCTCGGTCATCCGATCACGCCAGTCTGCATTCGCATGAAACGACAGGTGTAACCAACGGCCTATTACATCTAAGAGGATCTGTTGTGATGTGCTGTGGTCCACACTCCAGGGCACTAGGTGGCGGTAGCGCGCCTTCATGTTGGATGCCTGCCCGACTTTTAAGAAGAAGAGAAGAAGAAAACCCCTAAGGACTCAAGAAACAGCAGAAGAAGAAGAAACGGCGACAGCAGCAGCAGCAGCAGCGCGGAAGTGAACGCCTGCTGTACCTGCACCTCACACACGGGACAATGTGGATCACCGTGGCTGTCATCTGTGCCTCTATTGTGATATTTCTGTTGAAATATGTCTTCACCACCCCGGGTCCCAACCCTTTTGCAACCGATACCCGCGAGCCGTTGAAACCAATGGTTCACATCCGGAAAGAGAAGAATAAAGTGCTGAAGCAAGGTGAGTTGACTGGAGGTCTTTATGGACTTTCTGTGGTTCAGCAGTTTTATTGAGCTGAAAACTGAATTGAACCGAACACAATGATGAGTAAACATTTCCGTCTGTCTGGTCTGGGTAGTTGTGTCTAAACTTCCCCGCCCCCAAAAGTTACATTGCAACACTTCATAACAAAATACTGGATTGCATTGGACGTCACAGGTTGATGGTGTATAACAATGTAAGTTAGTGGAACTGCAGATTTTCTTGTCAAACGAATTTTAGTTTTTATTCAGCATATTACCAGAAATAGAGTGTATAGAGTGCACTGGAATGAAGTGGTGAGTTGAAAATTAGTTGAAAACAATTTGCCTTTGTGTAATACTGTATTATAACACAATGTATTGTGTACTACTGTTATTACTGTTAATATTATGATTTATTAATGGATCTTTGTTTTGTTTTTTATTATGATTTATTGACTGATCTTTTTTGTTTGTTTTCCTTATGATTTATTGATGGATCTTGATTGGACTTGATGGATTTTTGTGACTGTTTTGTTATCTAATTTAATGACGTATATTTTCAAGTATTACGTTGTCTGAATGATCGACCTCTTGTTTTGTTCTTCCTTCCTTTTCTTCTATCTTTCTATTTTTCTTCTTTTTTTTGGGACATATATAACTGTTTGTTAAATTGTGTGATTTCTGTGTTGGACCCCAGGAAGACTAGCTGACGTCATGGTGTGAGCTAATGGGGATCCTAATAAACAAACAAACAAACTGTATTTTCAGATATGGCCCAGCATTCTTATTTCACCATAAAGTTAGTAATTACATCACTTGTGCTTGAAAATTTAGATTTTATAATGAAAGTAAATCAGATCCTTGGTAAAATGAGGCTCATCTAACATGAGTTTAAGGGCGTTGAATCATCAACTTCACTGCTGAGGTGCCACGACTGTGCTACTGACCGTATTTTTCTTAACACTTCCTCAGGTTTTGTGAGCAGTAAAGTACCTGAAAACCTGGATGCCATTGTCATTGGCAGTGGAATCGGTGGGCTGGGATTGGCCGTGCTGCTGGCCAAGGTTGGGAAGAAAGTCCTGGTTCTGGAGCAGCATGATCGGGCAGGAGGCTGCTGTCACACGTTCACGGAGAAGGGCTTTGAATTTGATGTCGGTAAGAGGATAATTGGCCCTCTGCCTATTTTGTGCATTGCATATACAGGAAAAACACACAGCTTTGTTGACATATAGAAATATCTTCGGTATCTTGCTTGACTCCTCCCTCTCATACCACGCACACATAACCAGACACCGATCCAGATCAAATCCTCAAATCTAGAACCAGTTTTCTCTCGTCTTTCCCCCCACTCTGCTTAATACACGTTATGCTGATGTAAGCTACTGGATTGCTTCCCAAAACCACCGTTATCAAACTAGTTGGCATTTACAACTCTTGTCATTTGCTTTGTTGCTTCAACATGCCTGCACCATCACTGTGATCTTTACTCCCCAACCCGCTTGCCCTCTTTACACACTTTAACTCACTGTACAACTAAAAGTCCATCTGAAGCAAAACTCCTCTTCATCTAAGCCAGAGGTCACTATTAGGCGGAGCGGCGTCTGGGTCCGGACCCAGACGCCGACCGATACATTGTTGAGAATTATTACGTTTTTGCGGAGCGTTTTTATTTTAACCGTTGCAGCTTTTCTAGCCTTTATGATGCTGGTTTATCAGCCCAGGAAACTCATTTCACACGGCGTGCTCTAAAATGAGAAAAGTAGACAACAACTTTTAATCAAGAATGGACCGATTGGTTGAGACTGATAAGATGTGAAATGGAGTTCACAAAAAAGGAAAAGGGAAACTCAAGCTACACTTTTTATTTCATTTTTCTAAAATTAAGCGCTTCATTTTAAGATGCACATTTTTCAAAAGTTATGTTATGTATTTTATTTTTAAATGCAGCCTTTATTTTACTGGAAATGAGAAAAGACCATTTATTTAGTACTTATTTATAATCCCTCCAGTTCAGTGGGACAACTGACAATGAATATTGTTGAAATATTATTGAATTGTACTTTCTTTATTTGATTTAACAGTCAGTTGTTGACTACATACAGACGTTGATACAACTACTAGGCTACTTCAGTATATACGGCACTGAATCATAATGCAAGTTAGACATAATGTTCCAGACCTTTACTTGAGGAACTGGACCGCTTTGAATTTGAATTCTAGCAATCTCATCGTTATATTCATCTCCAAAGCTTACACTTCCTTTGGCCGTAACATCTTCTAGTTATGCAGCCGCCAATGACTATAAACAATAAACTTCCATATCAGACTTACTATAAAGAGACAAAAGGTTTATTTGCATGCAGCATGGAGAGAAATCAGCAAACGTCTCAAACAGGATTCCGTTTCTCTGCCTGTTTAAGAGAGAGCAGGATCTTTATACCTTCAGGTTACACAAGCACCTTTAGGTTTATGACAGTTCACAATAAGGTCACCAGGAGAGACCAGACAGTGTTGGAAGACAAATCACTTGGAGTGATTTAGGCTGATAAGACGGATGTATTTTGCCATTAATATCTTGCCTAGAGCAGCTTTAAAATTCTCTGTGGACATGAAACCCTGTCCTCATGCCGTCCTCCCACAGGGATCCACTACATTGGTGACCTGCTGGAGCACAAGCCCTTCCGCTGCATGCTGGACCAGATGACCAATGGACAACTACAGTGGGAGCCCCTGGAGAATCCCTATGACCAGGTGGTTTTGGGGCCACCTGACAACCGGCGCATCTACCCCATCTACAGTGGCAGGACCCGCTTCCCTGAGGAGCTGAAGAAGTGCTTCCCCGGAGAGGAGAAGGCCATCGACGAGTACATGAGGCTGGTCAAGGTGGGATCCGTTCCCAGAGAGATCGCAATGTCATGGTTTATGTGGTGGGATTGTGGGTGTTACTTATTGTGTTGTGACCTGGGTTTGACTGATTGGTTTGACAATATATCAGGCTGATACTGGGCTTTTATTGAATGTCAGATATCGGCCAGTCCACCTCTGATATGATTTCCCTTTACATATACATAATTAAATACTTAAGTATTGGTTATCAGTTACCGGGCTTCAACAGCTCATATCAGCCGAACCCTCTTAGTTACAGCCAAGAAAGTGAGCGTTGTTTAGTGTTGTTCAGTGAGGAGCAGCTGGCTGCTCTGCCCTTTGGTGCCTCATTAAGTAGATTTCTTCTGCTGTTGTCGTTGATATTCCCTGTAGAGGACAAGCGTTGGTAAACCAAAGGTCACAGAGTCGTCGACAAGCTCTTATTAGTTGAGAGGTTACATAATGCTGCCCAGACCATGTTGCATCAGGGTAGTTCAGCTCTGATCAGGGACAAGGCATCGTCCTGTGGTAGGCTGCATTTCTGAAACAAATGACAGTCCCAAATGACATTTGCACAGTCCCTTTTGCAAATGTTTTGCATCTCATTATGGTTAGGTTGCCTAGGTTACAGAAATTCTTTGTCTATTTAATTTGAGTTGCACAGCCTGTTGTTTATTTTAGTGCTCATTTACTTAAACAAATTATTGTACAGCCTTTGAAGTAACATTTTTAAACTGCTGTGAAAATATCCCCAAGGTGCTTTGGAAATATTTCAGTTATTTATAGGGAATGATTTCTCTCCAAGATTGCGTGTCCTCTAAATACAATACACAACCAACTGTTAAAATATGCAACCACGATGTGGTTGCGTATTGGGCTCCGGGCTGATGATCGGAAGATTGCCAGTTTGAGCTCAGTGGCTCAGGCCGCTGTCAGAAAGTGGTGTTGTGGTCCAGCAGGGAGCACTCTGTCCTCTGGCAGTAACAATGGCCCTGTCACGGTGATAGGGACACCGTACAGTTGCGAGTGCCGTCCTTCAAAATGAGACGTTAAACCGACGTCCCGACTGAATTCGGTCGTTAAAGAACCCAGGGCGTGTATCGCAAAGAGTAGGCCAAATTTCCACTCAGGTCTCGGTCATCTAAGCCACCTTATCATCCCTCTCATTAATTGGCAGATATCAATCTGTCTCCACTGTGCAGTGTGTTGTGTACCCGGTGCTACAAAATGGTCCCCAATTTTTTCTCACCCAAGCGCTTTGGGTATCTTGAAAAGCGCTATATAAATGCAATTATTAACAATAATTCAATTATTAAAAGTTTTGTTCATGTTCACTTGCCAATCTCTTCAGTCGGTCATATCTAACGTCTCTCACGTCTGTTTTGTTTTCAGAAAACGGGCCGAGGTATTTGGCTTCTCCCTATGCTGAAGCTTTGCCCCGCCCCCTTGGCCAAGTTCCTGGTCTACACTGGCCTGGCCAATCGTCTCTCTTTCTTCTTCAAAATTGCATCCCGCAGCCTGACCGACGTGGTCAACGAACTGACGGAGAATAAGGACCTCAGGGCTGTCTTCACGTACATCTTTGGCACCTATGGTAAGCGGGGCTGCAGGGCTGTTGGTTCAACTGGATTAGCTGTGTTGAGTTTGCTGTCCGTACATTTTTTGGTTCCATCTGTGATCGGCAGGTAACAGCCCCAAGGACACCAGTTTCTCTATGCACAGTTTACTGGTCGGCCACTACCTGAATGGCGCCTGGTACCCTAAAGGCGGAGCCAGTGAAATTGCCTACCACATGATCCCCATCATCGAGAAGGCCGGCGGTGCTGTTCTAGTCCGCGCTCCCGTCAACCGCATCTTGTTCAATGATGCCAAAGAGGCTTATGGTGAAAATGACTCTTGTGTTACATTGTCTGCATTTTTCTGTATATGCAGCCACCAAACATTCACTGTTGCTTTTCACGGTTGCAGGTGTGAGCGTTATGAAGGGTCAGGAGGAAGTCCATATCCGTGCCCCTATGGTCATCACGGACGCCGGCATCTTCAACACTTACCAGAAGCTGCTGCCCAAAGATCTGCAGGCCATGCCAGGTTAGAGGGGATATGGGACTGAGCAGGGGTTTGGGGATAGAAGGATTCTGACGGGTCAACGCGATGCTTGTTGTGAATTTTTACGAGTGTGTTGACTATTATAAATGTTGTGAAGTCGTCGGAGGTCGGGATCTTCTCTCCTTAACTAAAACGGTGGGTGGACACAAAGAAAAAGCGACAAACGAGGCTTCCAGTTCAAAAAGGTATTGTTTACTTACAATACAACAGGTTCTTCCAGTCTGGGTAGTTATCAAACGAACATAACAGCACTAGTCACAGCGTTATCAGAGCGTCTACTCAAAATCGGTTCCCCAGAAACAGCTTCCCCTTCTCCCTCTCTGCCCTTCCCTTTGATACAGTTCCAGCAATCAGCCGTTATCGCTCTCAGCTGGGCCTCCCCTGGTGGCATGTGGGAAGCGTATTCCTTTGTCAGCAGCCATGATGGTTGGCGGCGATCATGAACTGCCGTTCCGGTGCCAGCCAGTGGGCGGGGACGTGCCTCCCCTGACAAACCCATCCTCTGACAACATTACAATGTGTGTCATTCACATTTGTTTTCATTTCGCTTTCTTTCCGTGGCTCATTTGTAAAGTTGTGACACTCCCTTCATGCAGCTATCCAGAAGCAGCTGAGCATGATGAAGAACGGCGAAGGCGGCCTGAGTGTCTTTGTGGGTCTGAACGGAACCACGGAGGAGCTGGGCCTCAAAGCAGACAACTACTGGATCTTTACCGAGAACAATTTCGATGAACTGTACGTTGTCTTGTGTCTCCCCCTCGTCTCCTAGTGTTTCCAGTGTTAATATCTGGCCACAAATGTACATATCCATATCTAGCCCTCCTGTTTATACTGTTCATTCATATTTATCTCCATTTGTATATACTTCTTTTTTTGCACTTTACTGCTATTTGCACTTCTGGTTAGATGCTAACTGCTCAGTACCTGTACTATGAGCAATGACAATAAAGTTGAATCTAATCTAATCTAACAAGTTGAAAATCACTTTTAATCTATTTAGTTGTCAAACTATGCAACGGGGCTGTAAACTCAGAACATATCTGCCTCCATTGTTTTGCATCTGAACCCATCTTACCGGTTTTCCTTTACAGGGTGGAAACGTACTTAAAGGGAGACAGGGAGGAGTCGGCTAAAAATGTACCTCTCCTATTTGTAGCCTCTCCCTCAGCAAAAGACCCTACCTGGGAGGAACGGTCACCAGGTACACAGACATGACACCTAGAAGTATAAACTTTGGCACTCAGTTGATTCATGAGCTTCTTTGCGTATATTCTTATAAGACATATTCATGTCTGCAGTATAGTATGAATGAATGAATAATTTATTGCGGCTGATTACATACACGATACAAACAACACGAAAAGGATAGGTGAGAAGCCATTGGGTTATAATTAACCTACCCCTACTCAATTCTGAATGACAGACAAACAAAGGAGACAGTAAACAATACATCTCCTCTCAAGTACTACCAAAAGAAAAGAAAAAGATAAAAG
This sequence comes from Diretmoides pauciradiatus, assembly GCA_900660315.1. Lineage (NCBI taxonomy): Eukaryota > Metazoa > Chordata > Actinopteri > Trachichthyiformes > Diretmidae > Diretmoides > Diretmoides pauciradiatus. The sequence goes on from CABFOS010027005.1 coordinate 8,038, forward strand.
AAAATTTCTCACACACACACACACACACACACACACACACACACAAAAACAAAATCTGCACTTAGCGAGAAAACGAGTAAGTAACATACTTTAAGTACTTAGTTTAGCGAAATGAAGCAATTCATGAAAAGTAACAATAAATAATAATAATAATACCACTAATAATAATAATAATAATACACAACTTAAATATACCATCGTAATTCGTGCCTTCACAAGATTTAGCTATAGATGCTCACTATCTTAGTAAAAGAATAGTAATAATAGATCCCAAATGAAACAACACTGTTAACCTTCCTGTCCATACTTCTCCATGATCATACTTTTATATCCCCTCTTAAACTGTGATACGTTCCTACTATGTTTCAGGACCTCGGGTAGAGTGGTTTCTGTAGGTGGAGGAAATACAGACTGAATTAAAATATGAATCAAGGTAATTCAACTGAATACCACACAAAAACTACAGGATAACACGAGACATTAAAGTCAACTATTGCAACAAGCTTCTTTCCATCAATACAATTATGATGTAGTTACGTCCACACGGTGGCAGCATTTACCACAAATGCCTCTGTGGGTCTTAATGGCGTCTGTATGTATGTATGTACATGTACATCTTCATTTAAACATGATGCTGGAAAACTAGAGACACATTTCCCAGATTTTGACAGGAGAACAAACAGAGGGTCTGCTGTTAGAGTTTGTGGAGTTTGAAGACAAACTGCAGGAGAATCAGTTCTTCCAATAAGCTGTAATTAACATTTTCAGTTTTTGAGGGAATTATTTAATTGGGGATTGTTGGACAGTGTGATATGTAATTAAACACTTCGCTACAATTTCTCCCTCAGCTCCTTTTTCTGAGCGTCATTGGAGGACTGAAAATGAGGGAGGAGAACCACGCTGGCACCAACCAGGTGGTGTGTGGATACACAACCTCTTCTGTGACCTGAGAGGGGACAAGTTAATTAAGCTTGAGTCAATGTTGGAATTTATCTCTTTCTTTCTTTTATAAATGAAATGCTAAATTGTCTGTGCGCTTCATATCTTTTCAGGTGCTGTAAAATGTTTTGCTTTGTATGTGTATTATGTACTTGAATGAATTTAGTACCCTAATATAAATAAGTGTATATGAATAGTTAGTAATATGTTTGCAAGAATGAATATTATTGGTATACTTTTCTTTTAATTTCATGTGGTTGTTCTTTCTGTAAGTGTCTTATTTAGTCGTGTTTATATGTTATGTGTGGAGCCCAGGAAGAAGGAAGGAGTAGCTGATGTTTTGCATCCTAGATCCTAAACTTTGATGATCGTAGATGGCTTGAAAATTTTGACTTTTAGATGGAAAATAAGCTTTTCTGGAAAAGTAAACTTACCGTTTACAGAATCATAAAGAAAAGCCACGCTCAGCAGTCACATGCTGCCTATCCTTGCGCGAAAAGTTCAGATCTCTTACGGTCTGTCTCTGTTACCGTTTCCCTCCGGTCCCACCAGGCCAGGGAGGCCCAGGACAACCTGATGAAGACCCAGGAGGAGCTGCACATGGTGATGACGGCGCCGCCGCCACCACCACCTCCGCCTCCCCCCATGTACGACCAGATGGACGACAACAGCGACAGCGAGGAGAACACCAGCACGCACAGCGCTGACCTGCAGACCGAGGGCATCAACGACCACCGCAACGAGGAGGACCGCCTGACCGAGGCCGAGAAGAACGAGCGCGTCCAGAAACAGCTGATGGTGAGAGCCACGCCTCACCGGGCCAGACAGTCACTCGTTCATTCATAGAAAGTAGATATGTTACATTACAAATTCACATGGATCAAAGAGTGAGAATCGTGATATAATGATGTTAATAATACAGATCAAGGAACAAGGATCTATTTTCTTCTCTTTCCAGAAAATGTTCAGAAATCCTTTCTCCTTTGCAATCAAGTGAAATTCTCTCACTGTGTTAAATGAGAAAAAAAAGAAATATAGGAAGATTACTGCTTTTGTTTCAATATAATGTCACTTAAAACTTGAAGGGACTGGAACCCAGTGAGTATAAGACAATACTACATGCTGCAGGCTTACAGGCTACAATCAGCATTGTATCAGCAGCAGTTTGTTTTGGTGTGTTCGAGGTTGCCTCTCATGCGTCTCATCCTCCCTCAGGCCCTGAGCTCAGAGCTGGCCCAGGCGCGCGACGACTCCAAGAAGACCCAGAACGACCTGCTTCACTCAGAGAACGTCCGGGCCGGCCGAGACAAGTACAAGACCCTGCGGCAGATCAGGCAGGGCAACACCAAGCAGAGGATCGACGAGTTTGAGGCCTTATAAGAGGCGTACGGTCCCGGGCAGCCCCTCAGCCGCTTTACCCTTTCTGAATGGTCACTACACCTCACTACTACTAACCCCTCAACTGACACGCAAAGCACAAACCACAGCGCGCGCACACACACACACACACACACACACGTATAAACACCACAAAACTGGAGCAGTATAAGCACAGTGACAGACGTGCAACACCACTTACCCCCTACTTACCAGAGAGGCAAACCCCCTTTGATACGGTTTGTCTGGCAGTATGCAGGGCGTTGCAAATCCTTTTAAGAAAACTTAGTGCCAAAACCTTCTTTCTTCTTAGTGTTTCAAATCTAATTTGTGTATTTGATTGTATGTAATTTGATCGGTTCAGACCAAATCATTCTTGTTTTTAACCAGAGGTGTGATAAGTAGTGGGAATAGCCAAATTCTTATTATTATTATTCCATGACGTGCACATAGAATATGTAATCAAAGCCTTGCTTCTTTTTGATGTCTATTATTTGTGAAAGGTGAAAAAGGACAATGTCTACTGTTTCACAGGGACCACTCAGAAAGGGGAAACAGTATAAGCAGAAAATTGTATGTTTTTTGTTTTTGTTTTCCATTATATTTGAACACTTCCATTTATGTTGAATATTGCTATACAGTATCTTGAAATCATTCATAGTTTGATATTTATACTGTATATGGGACATTAAAAAGGGTATTTCATCTTGGTTTGTATATTTTTGCTATCTACTAATGATAATGACAACATTAAATATGTTTCAAAGGTATATACTCACCAAAATAATAGCAGTCGTATGTTGCATAGGTTTTTCCTTTAGATCACTAAATGAAAGAGATTTAATTTTAAATTATTATTTTTTACTTTAGGAAATGTCCAGCTGCATGCCATCAAATCGGTTAAGATCTCTAGCTAGGTACTTTTGATTTTTTTTTTTTTTTTTTTTTTTTTGCCGTGCAATTCACGGTGCAGTTCACAGCATGCTGAGGAAAGTGTCTGACTTCAGGACTTCAGAGCGTCTGTGTTGACCGGGACACTTAGGTTAACGTATTTTATTTCTGTCTATGTTCCTTATCGCGTCGCTGTCGAGGGAGAGATGAGCATGTGTTGTTGTTTCCCTCCCAAGTGGCCTTTCTTTCTGGGTTCCCCTCTGCAGCCTCCGTAGGGTTCAGTCCTAAGACGGGTGGTGTTCACATTCTGGCCAAGGTGCATCAGTCCAAAAAACATTGCTGTATCTTACAATTACATTTAAGGCTCAGAGTTAAGCCGATCACTGAGGTTAATGTGAGAGTTGGAGTGAAAGTTAGGAAGAGTTTTGCTTTTGCAGCTTGGCCACAATAGTAACAACCCAGACAGTATAACAGCAACACATCTCGCTCTGCTCTCTCTGGACCTGGACAAGAGTAGCATTTACTGACACTGTAATGGAGACACAGCTCTGCTGGCCTTTGTATTTGAACAGGATTTTGTAATGAGGTGTTCAACATATTGGCAATAAAAATCTTATATGATTACACAGTGTCTGGTGTGTTGACTCCGTGTTTGACCAGTTGAAAACATAATTTAACATCAGAAACTGATACAATTTGGTAGATGAATAACTTATAAACACATTTCTTTATAACATAACTTATAACTTAATTCATACAAATATAATCATGTGAGTGTGTGCCAACTATCTTTAAATAAATCATGAATAGCTAATGACATAAATAGACAGATATAGAGCTAGCGAAGCCCGGTAGTCAAGACAAACAGCGTCTTAAAGTGCCGAGTGTGTTCCTGGAGAAAGAGGCTGAATGCCCGAGTCTCTTCTGCTGACGTTGGTGCCGTCATGTTCTGCTGTTGACGTTGGCAAGAATGGGCAAGCTGAAGTCATGCCACTTGTTGGGCATTTGCAACACTGGTTGCCATGGCGACCCTGGAGAGGGTAAACAGAGAGTGCCAGGTCAGTGATATCACCGCTCCTTTCTCATGAACTTTTAAAATTTGTATTTTTTTCAGAACATTGTGAAACCGGAGACTGAGCATGTCTTTCACACGCTGCTTAGACAGACAAGAAAGGCCTTATTGTGAAGAAAGAAATACTGAAGAGTCAGCCCTAGATAACTCAAACCACTTCCTGTGACGGGCGTGGCTTTACATTTCATCTGTGAGAAATTGACTTCCAGTAATGTCATTTGCATGGATGTTTGACCGCCTGACACGTCTGAGAGAACCTCACTCTGAAGAGGAAATTGAATGTGAGGATGCCTTGAATGCAACTGACTAAGCTCTATTCACAAAATCTGTGCCCTGAGATATGTATGGAAAAGTTAGTCACCACTCTCGCCCGAGTCCACGCGAACCCCTCCCAGGGGCCTGTCCGAGAGGCTGGATGGGGTTCGGTCCCACAGGTCCAGGGTCAGAAAACTGTGTTGCAGCTCAGAGGCCGACAGTCTGTCAAACTCCAGCCGGTGAGATTCCCCTGAGCTCGGCTTCCCCCTGGGAGCGGCTGTCGTCTGGACAAGCTCCCTGCCTCCCCTAAGAGTCAGACACCTAAAACCAACGACACACACACAAATAGCAGTGTAAACACACCCGCACACCTTTTAGATGCTCACGTTTGTAATGCATTCGTAAACACACGCCAGAACACACAACACACCTTGCAGAAATGCATGCACACACAACGGAAACGCTGTATATTTACCCTTTGACGTAGGTGTTCTGACTAGTGTTTGCTTTAAAGGGAAGGTGTTTGGCACCGTTGATAAGGACAGTGAGTTGGTCCCTGCCGTGTGGCCCAGTATTGACCCCTGTAAGGAGCAAGATGACCTGACTGTCACAGCATGATCCAAAAGAGAAGCTCTTCTGACCCCTAGTGCCAACTAGTGGCTAAAACCCACATTTGACGCCTAGTGAGGAGTGATTTTACCTATTTTATACTCATGGTATTTTATATGGGAAAAAAATAAAATAAATTGCACGCAAATGAAGAAATCAAACACATTTTTCTGAATTGTAAAGGAAAAAGTTCTGTTCTGTTCTGTTAAAAAAAATAAAATTGCAATTGTTTTTCTCTTTACGAGTACAATTTCATTTTTTATGAGTACGATTGTGTTTTTCTCACACTTGGGGTTTGATTTCTTCATTTGCGTGCGTTTTTTCTTCTTCTATGTGGACAATACTTGTGGTGTTAATTTATTCATGTTTTCAATTCATGTCAGGCATTTTTTTAATCATTTTTCTTTTTTTATGTATTGTTCACTTTAATTTACATTACTATTACTACATCAAATGTGTGGAATCAGTGTGCCACGTTGTTTTCTAGGTAATATTGCTGTATAGAATTGGAGCTGAGCGACAGTAACTCACCGTGGTTTGTAGAGATGGAGGAAGTAGTCTCGCATTTTGAGCTGAACTTGATACTGACCAGCATCTCTCCTCTGTCCTGCTCCACCGCTCCTCCCTCTGGACTCTCAGGCAGCTGAGAGACAAGAAGCAAGGAAGAGGTGACAAAGCTGACACCCAACACAGCATTCCCTCCATTCCCTCCCACCATGTCCTGGTTTCTACCTTGGGACACAGCGGGTACCAGGTGAGACGCTGCGAGGCCCGTTCCTCAAAGCTCCGGCCTTCCAGCGAGATGAGAACCTCTCCCAGAAACACCTTCCTCTTCAGGGTGCCCGAGTGCCACACGGAGGCCTGCAGGGTCCTTCCGCACAGCAGGACGCGCTCTATGTGGTACTGTTGACAAAAAAACAACCACAGAGGATCAAATGAAATCAAAGTGAAGCCTCAGCACTTCTTAAAAAAATCCGGCCTTGCAAATTCTATTCACCTTCAAAACTTCATCATAAACCGGATCAGTGGTGTTTCTCTTGACCGTCGTCTTCAGTTTGCCGCTTTTAGTCTTTTCCGGAAGCAGGTAGATCTTCACGTATCTTCACATGGAGAGAACATACACCATGCTGAGGGTTCCATGGCAAACAATATGACTAAATGGGGTCTTACATACTGTATGTGGTGTGGGGTTGTTATATGATACTCACGGGTGACACTTCTTCCTCTTGCCGTCCCCGTAGGTGAGATTTCTACAGGCGCTGACTGTGATCTCCAGACAGGAGGTGTTGGCGTTGTAGGCCAAAGCCAGTTCCAGCTCTCCTGTTACACTGCTGCTCTCGGAGAGGCCGCAGTCGGTGCTGATGCTGCTGTTACTGCCCTGAAGGAACAAGACACACACTGTAGCTGTCCATCTTTATTCTTTATCATTCTTCCCATTAGAGCGTAGTGACATCACAAGGCAGACAGACAGGACATGATAAACATTCGTAGACATTGATCAACATTTTGAGATTTCATTTCAACAGGTAAAGGTGACCTTCCACTGATAAGCATTAACATGAGTCTAAACCAGCGCCATCCACTTTGTTTTGGCCCGTCACAGCATTTGACAAGCTGATGCTTATTCTCCTCTTATTTTTAAAGTGCTATAAAATCCTAAATCCTAAACTGTAATGACTACAAAACGTAAATTGTGTGCAGCTAAAAAGTACATAATCTGAGGCAATGTACAGCACAGTGCTACTTCCCTATTAAATTACGTCATTTAGGAGGAATTACGGTAGTCTCTCTGAGCTGAGTGAGTGAGTGAGTGAGTGAGTGAGTGAGTGAGTGATGAATTTACACCACTTGTCGGCTGTGCCATGTGGTTTGCGACGCTTTCTGTCAGAAAGGTGTCTTTCCTTTTAAATATGTTTATGCTCCCAAAAAGAAGCATATGTTTTATGTGGGTCAATCAAGTTGGCTAATTAATAAAAAAATACTGTTAAGCAGATAAAAGAGTGTTTTTATTATTTAAACATTTTATTCCAGATTTAGAATGTTAATTCTCTATAAAATATAATTCATTTTAATGTAATTTCACATAACATCAACATTTCTTTTTGGCCCACAGTCCTCCATCCAGACACACTTTTGGCCGTTCATACAAGTAGGAAAGAATTTGGGCACCTCTGGTCTAAACACATTGAGGAGACATGCTACTGTATAAGAGCTGACAGAACAAGCAGAAAGATGTTTTTTTAACATGAGCTATGAGACAGAATCTGTCATCTGATATATCGTCAGTCACAGGATGCTGCTTTTGCAATCACCTTTAAAAAAAAGATAGTTTTAACTCTTTATGGTCAGATTCCACTCACTCTCTTTCCCCCAGAGTAGCCTGAACTGAGGGAAGCTTCCTCTTCCGCCCCGGTGGACGAGCCCTCCTGGTCACTGTCCTTACTTCTGCCAAACAGATTGGGAAGACTGGGAACTTTGGTGAGCTGAGAAGAAAGAGGGGAGACTCGGTGAGGATAGGTGGCATGATGACGGGATAGGATTAGATTCAGGGGACTTTTGTTGATGGAATGTATGAAG
>CABFOS010027023.1:0-11495 GCA_900660315.1 Diretmoides pauciradiatus
CTTATTTAATGATGCAGGTTCATGATGAAGTGTCTCAGGTTCATTACAGGTGACTGCTACACACATCACTGCTAACTGTCCAATCAGATCATCTGGCCTCTTGTTGGTAGATGTGACCAACACTGGTATGTTGTTTTGTTGTTTTACTTACAAGCTCTCACACGTGACCCACACTGCTACAGTCCTACTAACAGTTTCAAACTAAATACACACCTAGCTTTACAAAGACGATCTGAGTGAGGGGCTAAAATACAATTTGACATTTCCAGGACAGCATCGATTTTTTTCCAGGATATTTTAGTCATTTTAGTCCATTTTCCAGGGTTTCCATGACTGGAAATGTAGTCTCTGAATTTCCAGGTTTTCCAGGACGAGTGGGTACCCAGTAGGATTTAACACAATGGATTGGCGCTTGGTCCCAGCTAAGTGTTCTCACACTAGGTCTACCACTCACCGCCACTAACGGTTGCTGAGACAGCTCTGGCATTGTTTTCTGAGACAATTCTATTTTCAATTTTACTTGCTGCAGTAATTATCTGCATTGTTGGTGAGAATAAAGAAAATAAAGTGCATGAATATGTGCAGGTCAATTGGATTCTGTCAGTTCAAGCAGAATTGGGTACACAAGCCAGCAGCTTGCCAGCTTGTAATAACGACGGTGTTTGCGTGGAACAATTTCCCCTCTAAACAGCTCATCAACGGCAGAGAGTCTGTCACCCAGGGTACGGAGTGACAAGTCTTCTGCATCTCTGTCTGTTATTAACATGTCTCTTACGACAAGCTCAATTATCTGACACTGCCCGTAATTTCCATTCCTTTTTCTGGCACAATGTAAAGTTCCTCTCCTTTATTTTCGAAGCTGGTCGTTTCGGATCCAGAAAACACTGATATAAGACATGTGTGGGAGGAATTGAAAACTGAGGGGGGGGAAAACATCTGCAAATCAGAAGTTGCTACAGGCTTGGCCGGCTGGTGTTGGCCCAAAGCCTTGATCATTTAAGATATTTGTCCTTTTAAAGAGGGTTTATGTAGTGAATCATTTTTGGCTCGTATTGTACAACTTGACATGACAATGCTGCGGTTGCTTGTGCGCTATTTGAGAAAACCTGTTTACAGACAGGGAGCCCACGCTATTACAAAACAAAACAAAACGGCTTCCCAATTGAAGTATAATACGAAATGTCTTGAAACAATTAAGCATAAAGGTTGAAGGTAGCGGAGCTCAAGATTTGCAAGGAAACCAGACGATAATCTCTTGGTTCACAACAAGGCTACTGATATCAGAAGACGCCTACTTTTCCGCATGGACCGGAATATTTTGAGGCACAATTCCTTTCAAAATTGTGGAGCTGCTGGTGGCTAGTGGGTTAGGATGCGATCATGTGACCGTGTGACATCACAGGTCAGATTCCAGCTGGTACTTGTACTGTATCTCGTTTTGACATAGGGATCCTCTATACTTAAGATCCCACAAGTGATCCATTGTTCCATTCACCCTTTATTACATTAGCATTATGTGTTTTATGATTCCAGTTTTATTATCACTGGGTTCTGGATTTAATTCCAGGACCTTCTAAGCAGCTTTGTGGTACAATTACAACATTTCACACATTAATTATCTTTCTTTGGCTTGCTAAACGTTTTGATGAACCTTCATCAAAACAGCATCTTTGCCTACATTATTCTCAAATGACTCACACAGAATAGTTTGGAATCACCAAACCAAAAGAGAAGATAAATGTCATGTCAGCCACATCATATTCCTTTTGACAGTGAAAAAATACAAGTATCCGTTTACAACCTTTAATCCTCAACGACGCTTTGTTGCATGTGTGGCTCTGAAACTGAAAACCCTCTAAACAGAGTCCTACCCCCTAACTAAGGAGCCTTTTGGACCGTTATTTTTAGTGCGTACCCCAGAGGAAGGCCTGTTAAAGGTTACCTCACTGCTTCAAATCTTAGGATAGACTACCTTTACTCCCATATGGAGGGATACATGATAAAGAGTGAAAATGTTCCAGCAAAGTGAAATATCGCTGTAAGTGGGAGTGTCTGGGTTGCTGTGGGGAACGTTAGAGGAAGTGGTAATGATGACAGCTCTAACTCAGTGCAGGTGCAGTAAAGCATGGCAGGTTGGTCAATTGCCCAGAACCCATTACTTCTCCCCGGAGACCAACCTTCTAATGTGCTGGGTACCTTCTGTAAAGGACTGACCTATTGTCAACAGACAAATCTCTCAGGTTTGATATAAAGACAAATGGAACTTGCAAAGTTACAAGGGCAGATAAGTGCATGTTAAACGGGGGTGCTGTTTGCGAACGTTACATATTACGCAAGAAAAAGCCCTTGAAATCCAGTTTGCTTCATCATCGACCAATGGAACACATTTCTTCGCAGGGCGGTAACATCTCCGTCAAAGACATTTTCACTGTGGGTTTCCTGGAGAGGCCTGTTTAGCCACGGGCCGGTTTCCATGTTTTGTAAGGACCCAATTCCAGGGAATGTAAAATTCATGCTATTGTTTCTCTGTGTTTGCGAGCAAGGCAGCGCTGAGCATGAGGATGTGTACTGAAGACGAGCACATCGTGACCTTTGGAGCCAGATACATCTGTGTTCCTGTGCCACTTTTAGACAGCTGCCACTCAATCTCGGAGCAACAGTGGGGCAACTCCCACTGTGTCTGGGTTATCCGGTCCAGCCAGCAGATCCAAAGAACGACGTCCTCTTCCGGCCGCCGATCATTGAGTTTTTAGCTTTTACGGTAATTTTTTATATTAAACTTTTGCCATATCCTGTCGGCAAGCAAACTAACAAATCGCGTTTGTCAAGTAAATACGTTCAACAAAGCAATCGGACGAAAATCGATCCGCGGATAGCGACTTCCTCTTCCGGGGACCGGGCATCCGCCGGCCGTCTGATTGCTTTGTTTAACGTATTTACTTGACAAACGTGATGCGTTAGCTCGCTTGCCGACAGGGTATGGCAAAAGTTTAATATAAAAAAACTAAAAACTAAATGATCGGCGGCCAGAAAAGGAAGTCGTTACCCAGATATCCTGGCCAAAACAAGTGGCTGTCAAACTCAGAGGCTTAGACGGTTGTCAGACCGATTGAGCCACCATTGACCACCAACCACCAGATGCGTTCCATCCGACACTTGTAACAACAGTGTAAATGGGACGAAAATTGAGCTCACCTTAAAGGCCGACTTCAGTCCTTTTGAAGGCTGAAAGCCCTGGATGAGCCTGGTGGCCAGCGGCAGCAGCAGCTCAGAGTCCTTGTTTTGCTCTGTGAGACGTGTGTAATCAGAGAGAAAGTACAGCACAGATTACAGTCTTCAATCAGTCAGCGAGGAAAATGATATGTACATCATTGTCTCTGCCGCACATCCCGGACAGTCAGCCTGCATGCATATTACCTGTGTCAGAGCTGCCAGGGACGTGACAAGAGATACTGAGAGCCATCACAGAGCCGCCACTCAGGCCGGAGGGGGGGTGTAGTCTCTCCTCCTCCAACGCAGCCAGACTCCATGGGGACTCTCTCCTGACCTCTGGGATGCTGTTGACACCATTTAATGTACAATTTCAGATACAAAACGCTTCCTTTCATATACCAACATCGCTTTCCAGGGGCTGAATAACACTGATGGCCAGCTCTTGTCAGCAAGACAAAATATTGAGCACATACTCAGGGCAAGTTGAAGCCATTTCCACATCTGACCTTGAGGTGTGTGATACAGACAAAGAGTTACTACCGGCCGTATTGTGCAGTGGCAAAACTATGTCACTGATTAGAGGATGGGTAAAAAAAAAAAGAGGAGAGATCCGTCTTCTCAAACATGAAACTCCTCATGTGGGTATGAGTACGAGATTGTGCGGAAGATTTGATACAACTATGTAATTTTGATCAAATTTGTTTTTTCGCAGTCTGATCTTTAAAGGACGTACAGAAATTTGAAAACAGGGAGAATGCGAAATGTCACTTAACAATAAACAAAGAAAACGAAAAGGAAAGATGACGGTGATTGCAGTTCACTTTGCCCCCCCCCTTCCCTACACAGTCTGCCTCTTTCAATTTAAACATCCACCCTGACACAAATAAATGCTGATGGCAAATAATGACAGAATATACACGAAGAAGAAAAATCCAAGAGCGTGCTGGCCATCGGTATCAGGGTTTGCATAATAACCCCCCTGTCCCACACCAGGTATCTGTTCACCTTGAGAAGCCCAGACTTTAATGCAATGTCAACACAAGCCCTTTCTAGCTCGCCCGATTCTGTTTGTCTCTGGTCCTGCTGGGACTCCAGAGGGAGGTCACCAAATTGTCTCTGGAATAAAAAAAAGTCACTGACCTTCTGTTAAATTGGCCACATTCAGTAGACAGGGAATATCAGGTTATTGAGTCGATCCATGCTGTGTTTCCTTGCCTGGGGAAAATGATCTGCTCCATTGTCTGCCTTTTTGCAGTTTGATCAAGGGCAAGCATGTGTCAGGAATGTAGAGACGCGACACGGGACTTCCAGATAGTTTCAAATCTGTTAATGGGTTAAGAGGAAAAATGTCACCAGCGGCCGCTAAACAAGACGTTAAAGCAGGACGCTCAGAGCTCGTCGCTTCCACAGAGACTTGCAGCTTACACCCCCAAGAAGCGATGAATTGAAGGCTTCGTGCTTTAAATTCTGTGCGGATTTTTTTTTTTTAGACAGAGGAGACATTGTAAATGAATGCAGCTGCAAAACCGCAACAATTCCTTTCACTGTACTTTCAAGTTGTTGATTCCTTGAGAAAGGCAAATAATAGTCATTTTCGCAAAATTGCAGGCCTATCCTTCAACAACTGGGGGAAATAGTTCAAATTGGGCAAGGATAGAGATGAAGCACCCCACTCCTAGCTTTGGGACACAATAATGAAATAAGTAATTTCTGCCAACGGTTCACATTACTTCCCCATGGTTAAGAAGCCTAATCCCTATGGTATTTTGAATTCTATCACACATACAGTAGGGAATGTTATTGCATTATTACAGTGTGTTCCCGATCCCTCTATATAGTTATTGTATTTATGTATTTTTGCACCTGAATTGCAATGAGAGAAGTGTACAATTACATAGCTATTCAAACTGAGCCAGAAGAACCTATCACACCGAAGCTATTTCGTACGATACAAACCCCCAAACAACTTTTGAGCATAAGCACTAGAAATGATAGCTTTCTGTTGCAAATCACAATACTGAATCAGTCATAACTGAAAAGGCTTTTTCCTTTTACTCCCGCGTGTGAATATTTCACGGAAAATTGTCCAGGCCTCTACTTGCACTTAAGTGTTTCGCTCTTCTTTTCTGAATTTCATTCCACATGATTTTCAAAACCCCATCAATAACAATGAGGAAACCCACTGTGTACAGTCCATGACCTGTCCCCCCCTTCGCCGAATCAAAGCAGCAAACAGCTTTACCTGTCTTGCACCAGTGTCGTCGGTATCAGTGGTGCCACTCAAAATAATTCATGAACCAAATTCATAAGCTACTCCCTGTACAATTGGGGTGATGTTTTCATATACATGTAAATATGAAAAAAGCGTGTTGACAAAAGTTCAACACATACTTGTGCTGGAAGTTGAAAGGACAGGTTAGTGTGGAGTCACAGCTCAGCAGCCGCCTGATTTCTATTCCTCCTTTAACCAGCTGAGCTGCTGAGGAGGATCGCTCACTGATGGCAGCTTTTATCTGGAATGGCCAGCAGAATCCCGCTCTCCGTGCTACTCACGCAACGGCACTTTGTCAAGCAAGACAAACTTCTGGCTCTGACACAGGACAATCACCCCGCAGTTTCTCAAAGCACTCCCAACGGCGAGGCACGTTTTGCATCACGATGGTTTCCGAGGCAGGCCGCGCACAACCTCTAGTAAACAATATTCAAGGGTAGAACATAAATCCACGCAGAGAGAAACCTCCCTGGACGTGAGAAAGCCTCGAGAATTTTTCAAAGCACTCGGAACATTTTTCAAAACTGCCACACGCCACAACTGGAAAGAGCACGATTCTCTGAGCAGATTGTCCCAGAGGTCTGTGTATCAGAGATTTCATTCCTGCAGGCGAGCAAAGATTATTACAATATTCAGATTACCGAACAGGGGAAATTAATTGGACTAATTAACATACAAGTAAATGATGATACCGTTAACACATTTCATTAACTCAAACTGTCATTCTATGTTCCTGGTGCACTTGGTATTGCATTACAATGAATTGAATTCATTAAATTATGCAAATGAAAGGTACGACAAAACGGACGAGTCCCTTTATCGTTTTCAGCGAGACTCAAAACGCATGTGCTTTTCCCTCTGATTTACCAGATAAAGGCTTTCACACAGTGCCGTTTAAATTATGTCCACTGCTACTAAAACCAGGTAGGCTATAATGCATTTAGATCTCCTGCACACAATTGTCTTGAGATTGCAAAATTAAAAAATAAAAGTAGCAATAGTAACTCATTTAAAAAGTGGTATTATTTGCATAAGAATTAAAGATAGTGATATGCATGCGCTATGTGTTGGCAATTCATGAGTTTAACATGTAATGCCACAATAACAAGCAATTATTTTTTATTTTTAGGCACTATGCGGACACATTTGCCAATTTTTCCAGGTAAAATGCAAGAAAATGCACATTCTTAATAAGTTTTCCTCAGTATTTACTCAATAAGCGAATCAATCATGAAACCTACAGCCTTTATCTCTGATACTGCTGTACTGTACATCATGTTCAGTCTGGAGGATACGAGACTTTGTGCTCCAGCTGCAGAACACGGCCATGACATTTCTGTGTGACATTAACTTGTGGTTAATTGAGGGTCCAACACCTCCTATTGGCTACTCACTGACGTCGGTCTTCATCTTAGCAACACCGCAGGGGGAAGGTCAAAGGTCAAACATGCCTCACACCCTGCTGCCTTGGCTGCAGTGACATCTATTGGACTACTTCCTCAGTGTTAGTTGTCCTGTGTGTTGGTCTTTTCAAAGGAGACAAAACAATCAAAGATTTCAAAGGTTTTAAGTATAAAACAAGATAACTTGGTACTTTAGTCATTTTAGTATGAAATATCAAGCTGCCCTCAAAACGTGGACACTGTACAACCATGAAAAAATGAAATTTAAATAAAGCAAAAATGAAAGGAAATTCAAGTGTTACAGAAAGGTTTATATTGACGTTATATTGATATACATTTATACAGAAGCTAGATTAACTGAATTTTTTGAGTGTGAGAATAAACCTACAGTGTTGACTACATGTTGCTGTGAAATAAACACTATGAATATGTCAACAGTGTCTTACCATCTACCACATAGGGTATAGCATAAATCTCCTGAAGAGGACCATGTGTCCATATATGACACCGTGTGAGAAAAAAAAATCTCCCAAGAAACATCGGGGCTTATTATGTGCCACCAAAAACTAACATTCCAGCAGAAAAAAAATCACTGTTGTGTATAATTGTATCATTCAATGTGAAATGTGTATATTTGGAGGAGGCAAAGAACAAGCAAAATAAGATTTAAACCAGATATAGAAACACAGAACGGGGAAGCCTAACATACAATCCATAAAAAAAAGGGAATAACACAAAGACTGAAACATTGTACATTTACTGACAATGAGCGTGAACGACAGCTTCTTGGGAAGTATACAAAACACTTCATACAAAAGGGTTAACAACAAAATGAAAGGGATGTGAACATCATTGTTAAAAGTGTACCGCACTCAGCAATACATTGACACCATTTCACCTGCCTGATAGGGTTGATTGAATGAGATACTGATACAGAATGCTACCAAGCTATTTGATTATGGTGATGGGGGTTGTCCTTAAAAAGACAAAAAAAAAAGACCCTGACATAGTCAGATTCAACAAGCATAGGTAACATGGTGACAGCTTAATTCACCTCAGCTTTTGGTCCATCAAATAACGCTTCTTAACAACACCCCACAATGGCCCCAGGAGCTACAGGGGAGATTTTCTCTATAGTATGCACTATCACACAGTACTGCATGACCAAGTCACCCTGAGTTTGTAGTCAAATTTGGCAATTACCTCTCAAAAATGGCTATTTTTAAAAATTCTTTATAGTACAATGCAACGTTTTGTTTTGAAATACTCAAAAATGAATGTTTTTACAAAAACACATTTGAATTACATGATGAAAAAAGCTGTTTTTAAAGAATTTGGACTTTAATATCACAAATCCATTTCTATGCAAAGCCTACTATAAATAGCTGTTCCGTCAAAATATTCGATACGCAAATACTGCATATCATATCAACATTATATGTTAGAGGAATTATAATAGAAAAATTTTAATTACATGATTGTTTCTCTTTTCCACCTGCAAAATTATAGTAGGTGCGAGCAAATAAAAAAGGGGGTTAGAGGGGCTTGCTTATTTGGTAGGCAAGCACAATGACTACGAGAAAAGGACACTATGAAACAAAACGTAAATGCATAATATAAAAAAAGTGAATAATAACATGAATAAATTTGCATGAAGACACATCTGGACGTAAGCAATAACATTAATTCAGCTCTGTTGTGAGATTTTGCTATGCTTGAAAGGAATATGGAACAGACCTTGCTAACCAAGGACATCGGCAGAATATACGATCAACAAAAGGCATTACACCCAGGAGCGTCCTGCTCAACTCTGTACCATTCTTTTTTTCCTATTTTTTCCTTTAAAAAAACACATCTTTAACAAATATGTAGCTTCAAAACAAAACAGCATTCTACACTTCCAACTACACAATATTGTACAAAATAAGGCATTTCCTTGTGTGTTTTCTGCAACCACGTCCTTTTCCCCCACCTTTATCCTCGTTTTACCTCGTCCTTCCCTTCCTCCAAACACTGCTCATGGACATGGATCGACTATTCTTGTGTTAAAATATATATATATATATTTTGTCTTCGAAACGTGAATAAAAATGCAGGTGGGGGGGGGGGTCATGTGAGAGGTTGTAGAAGTTCATGAGTACATCACTCCAAGACTTCGCTGGCCGCTACGGTGGTGACGAGCTGCAGAGGGATCTCGGCGTTGGCCAGGATGTCCTGGGCGTTGCTGGAGCCCTGCTGGATGTTGGTGAGGATGAGGGTGGTCCCGCCTGCCGTGGTGATGATACTGTCTGAGGACCCCGCCGATTCCATCGAGGCCACCACGGCGCTACCAGAGTTCACGCCTTTTTTGTTCTGATGAGTTTTAATGTGCTTCGCCAGGTGGTCGCTCCGCATGAACCGCTTGGAACATTCCGGGCAGACAAACTTCTTCTCTCCTGCCAGAGAGAGAAAACGAGAGTTTGTAAGATACTGTGTGTTCTGGGGGGGTCTCCAGACAAATTTCTGAACATGCACAAAAAAAGGAAAATGTGTTAAAAAAAATAATTCAATATTTTTTCAGAAATAATTCTCTGTGAAATCCTCTATTTCTCTCTCTCGTTGTCCGCTATGTCAGCCAGCCAGGATCTGTGGACCTGTTCGAAGCGCACAGAGCGTCCCTGTAACCATAGCAACTCTCCCACTCCTGTCCCCGACAGCACGAGAAGAGGAGACACTTTGCTGTCAGACTCTCTGTGCAACATGGGAGTAAATGTCAATATGATAGAAATTTATATATTTCAATTCACAAGATTCTATTGGTCAAAATGCGGGACATTCAGTCTGGTTGCGGGACGCGGTACAATTGGTCAAAATGTGGGACTGTCCCACACACATCGGGACGTTTGGTCACCCTAAGCACAAACAAACAAGACTATCTTCGAGCGATATGGACGATGATGGGGTGGAAAGTTCATGAAACAGCTCATGAAATATGTTTAATATATCAAAAACCATGTCCAAAGACATGCAGATTTGGGGCTAGGTGAATTGGGGTGTCCGTATTGCCCATAGGTGTGAGTGTGAGTGTGAATTGTCTGTCTCTGTATTAGCCCTGGATTGACTGGCGTCCAGTCCAGGGTGTACCCTGCCTTCGCTCTATGACAGCTGGGATAGGCTCCAGCGCCCCCCGCGACCCTCTGTGGAGGATTAAGCGGTAGATAATGGATGGATGGATATCAAAAACCATAATTATAACTTTTACGGCACAAATCAGCACAAACGCAGCACGAATGGCAATAATCGTATTGAAATTCTAATCACATGGGGTGCCAAGTCCACAGTTTGTACGTGTACTTTACTACGCTGTTGTTAGATCAAACATCGGCGAGTCAGAATGATGGGGTCGCGAGACTTTTTTTTTAGGGGTCACCAGCCAAAACGTTTGAGAACCCCTGAAGTAGATATGCTGTTTTGTTATATTTAAATTGGATATTGGATAGGCTACTGTCCCTTGCATGAAGAGGAACACATATTCTGATGGGCTATGAAAGATAATGGGACTATGTAAAGGGGGGGGAAACATACAAAAACAGATCAGAGAAACACATCAGGAGAGACTGCTCAACAGGAGCGTTCAGATTAAAGGAGAATCCCGGCAGGTACAATATGCAGCAGTTGAAAAAAAAAAGATCCTGTAGATAATGATTCAAATTATGTTCCACTACACACTGATCAATTGTTTCTACCCCAGAGGAAAATTGCCAAATTAGTGAAATTTGGCTGTGCGTGTGTGTTATTCGACTATGGACTTTAATCCAAGCCAGATAGCAAACCCAACGACATTCCAGCTACCAAATTTGTAGTAATTAAATCCAGAGAGGACAAACACTGTTATTTCTTGTACAACTTACACTTTGCAGGGCACAAAATTAAAACATTTCACTCAACACGGCGTTCTAAACGACAGCCAAATTCAGCCGTTTCCCTAATGTGCAAACACTGAGGGAGCAAAGAGGGCACCTGTGTGTGTCCTCCTGTGTCTCTGCAGCTCGTCACTGCGTGTGAACCTCTTCCCACAGAACATCCAGCCGCAGACGAAGGGCCGCTCCCCCGAATGCCAGCGCAGATGTGCTCGCAGGTGGGACGTCTTTCCGTACACTTTCCCACAGCCTGCGATGTGGCAGATGTGCTGCTTCTTCTTGCCCATGCTGGATCCTCTGCGAAGCACAGGTATGAGCATTTAGTAGAGGTGGGGGGGGGGGCGATACAGCACAGTATCGCCATACTTTGTGTGGCGATATTGTATTGATACACGGACGCCAAGTATCGATATTTTATTATGTAAATTGAAAATACGAATTACGGTTAACTTTTTGGTACATTTGGAACCGATACACGATACACGAATGCCAAGTATCGATATTTTAATATTTTAGCGATATTTTATTTTATTATTTTAGAGATATTTTATTATAGAAATTGCAAATACGAATTACGCTAAACTTTTTGGTACATTTGGAACTTTTTGTACATGTCGCCTTGTTCAAAATAGCTGTAATAGTACAGTAGTTGTGTTCAGTTAAGTTGTACCATGTAGACCCAATACAAAATGTTCAGTTTGTCAGGCC
>CABFOS010027026.1:0-10671 GCA_900660315.1 Diretmoides pauciradiatus
AACACCCTCAAATACGCCCTGCGCTGTGTCAAACAGGTGGAAGGTAAGGACTCCCTCACTGTCTGTCTGTCTGTCTCTCTGTCTGTCTGTCTGTCTGTCTGCCTGTCTGTCTGTCTGTCTGTCTGTCTGTCTGTCTGTCTGTCTGGCTGTCTGTGTCATGTGTTATTTCCAGTCACTACCCATTGCTTTCTTGTTTTTTGAGCTGTTTCTAGCTACAGTATACAGTATTTACCAGCCGCGACAGCGATGCTGGTATTGTTTTCAGTTGGTGTGTGTGTGTGTGTGTGTGTGATCATTTTGTCACCACGATAGCTACAGTCACGAAAATGTACAGGTGTGTAGGTGAGATCAAAATGAAGGCCAAGTTCAAAAATGGGGGTGGTCCATCAGCGGTTTCGAACGTTTCGAACGGGCCGAGTCCTTCGAGTCAGAGGACAACCGTATCGTGTTGGATTGTGGGTAGTGTAGTGTCGAGTGGGAAGTTGATTGGATGTCTGTCTGCCTCTCTTTTTATTGAGTTGTATATCATTCTATGGGCAAAGGACTAAAGACTCCATGTCTCCATGATTTTATATCACTTTTTATTGGATTCTGCTTTACAGTACCCATCATATAGAATATGGTGTTTCCATTTTTATTATTTATCAGTATCCATATTATTCTTTCATACTATTCCATCTTCATGTTTTGACCAAACTGACAAAGTGATTGTTTTTGTTTGTTGCAGCCAATGAGGAGTACTATCAACTACTGATGACCAATGACAGTCAGCCATCAGGCCTGGATGTGTCTTCTTATACCATAGAGGAGATCGACAGCATTACCTCTGAATACACTCTAAAAAACAACGTGAGTCATCAAATCCCTTTCACAAATACTGACGAATGCCTTGATATGCAGTTTACACCTTCATTAAATAATTCAGTAAATACATTCAGTTCATCTTTCTTTCCTCATTCACCTCCAATTTGGAAATTCTCATTTTGCTTTATTCGTCTCTTCAAACAGGACATTTTTGCAGTGGCAGTGTCTCTCATCACAGGAAGGATCGTCTATATTTCGGACCAGGCTTCCTCCATCCTCAACTGTAAAAGAGACGTATTCAAGAACACCAAGTTTGTGGAGTTTCTGACCCCGCAGGATGTTAGTGTGTTCTACAGCTTCACCACGCCGTACCGCCTGCCCTCCTGGAGCATGTGCACTGGAGCAGGTACAGCATTGGTCGAGAGGTAGCTGGCCCTCTGTAGAAACTGTAGCAAAAACACCTTAGAGGGCGTTTTTGGTTATCATTGTGGTTATGGGTATGAGATAAGTGTCAGTGAAGTATCCATGATCACAATCTAGGTTATTATGGCTTTCATACAAGATATAATGCATAAGAACTAGAGCCCAATCACAAATCAATTTCATAAAGCTTGCCATCATCATTGTACGTAAAGTCAAGTTGCTCTGACTTAAGTCATTCATAAAATCATTAAAGTGTGGATGCTGACCACTTAGAATCAGTGCAGCCAATGCCAGTTAAACTGCAAGAGACAGACCAAGCTACGCCTGGAAACATCAGCCCCCGTCTATTCCTCCGCATTCAGCTTGGCTCTACTTAAATTCATTATCTCTACGGGCAAGGCTGTGCCTCCGAATGATCTTTATTGATGAAGCGGATGAAAGCTCAGCAGCCTGTGAGAACAGAGACCCAGTTGACTGAAAGCTGGACTGGCATCTGGCTAGGTCAAATTCTTCGCTCTTTTGAATTAAACCATTTCTTTTTCCTGTTTCAGAGTCCTCCCCACCAGACTGCATGCAGGAGAAGTCCTTCTTCTGCCGTATCAGGTGGGTGTTAGCATGGCCACGGCGTCAGGCCATCTGCCTGCTACACATTTATTCATATGAAGTTACTTTCCACTCTGAATGATCATCAGTTAGTTTGCTCCGTCATATCCCTGTGAACTGCAATTTGATTCAGTCTTTTTCCAGCACAGACATATACACAGGTAGATGCGTGTGTGTGCGACACACTCACACACTTTACTCACTCACATTAATTGTACACAGATGTGGATGGAAAATAGCTCAATAGTGACCCCTTGAGTGAAAAAAATCTGAAATCCTAAATCCACAATCAGAGCATTTACTACACAGATAATTATAGAGGTCAATAGAATAATACAAAACAAGGATGGAATAGATTGGAAATGTCTGACTCTCCTCTTCTCTCCTATCCAGTGGTGGTAAAGAGTGTAAGGGAGACCTGCAGTACTATCCGTTCCGCATGACACCGTATCTGATGAAGGTCCAAGACACAGAGCATTCCGAGGAGCAGTTCTGCTGCCTCCTCCTGGCTGAGCGGGTTCACTCTGGCTACGATGGTAAGGACCTGATCCGCCTTTTAACGCCAATTTGAACATTTCCAGGTCCCAAAAAGACATTTCCCCAAATAATGTTGCTCTATCTGTGACGACGACGACTACATATTTTTGCAGAGCCACTGTCGCATCCTCTGATATTTGTTGTTAAAAATAATCTTCCGGTATAGAGTGACGTGGCTTAGTTGACATACTGCCCATCCACTATTAGCAGCATCATTGGACACCAACCAAAATCGTCATAT
This sequence comes from Diretmoides pauciradiatus, assembly GCA_900660315.1. Classification (NCBI taxonomy): domain Eukaryota; kingdom Metazoa; phylum Chordata; class Actinopteri; order Trachichthyiformes; family Diretmidae; genus Diretmoides; species Diretmoides pauciradiatus. The sequence goes on from CABFOS010027026.1 coordinate 2,609, forward strand.
CTACTCTGGTCTGGGATAGGATACGGATAGGGTTTTTTAATGGAAAATGTGTCGACTTATAACTAGCTTAAGTCCAACTTCTTCTTGAAATGGAAAAAATAACTTGATTATTTTCTCTTCCTTAAAGCACCCAGAATCCCAACTGACAAGCGCATCTTCACCACCACACACACTCCGAGTTGTGTATTCCAGGATGTCGATGAGAGGTGAGTCATGGTCCGAATGCTTTAACACCTGAACCAAACGGAGTCACTGAACTGTAAGGAGATGATCAATGAGTGCTGCTACTTGCTCACTCACAGCGTGATATGTTGTGTGCGTTGTGTGTATCAGGGCAGTTCCACTTCTCGGGTACCTCCCCCAGGACCTGATTGGCACCTCGATCCTCCTTCACCTACATCCCAATGACCGACCAATCATGTTGGCCATTCACAGAAAAAGTACGTTTTGTAGAATGGAATTGAAAGAGTACCTTTAGGACACAGGAAACTCATCCCCACTTTGATTTAACTATGTTTGTGTTCCTCTCCCTAGTCCTCCAGTGTGCGGGGCAGCCGTTTGACCATTCATCCATCCGGTTCTGTGCGCGGAACGGAGAGTACGTCATCCTTGACACCAGCTGGTCCAGCTTCGTCAACCCCTGGAGCCGCAAGGTCTCCTTTGTTATCGGAAGACACAAAGTCCGCATGTGAGTAGTTCTCCTGTCCTGGAGCAGCAGGCTTTCCATCCAGATGCATATCTACACTGATAAGCTACAACATTAAAACCACCTGCCTAATATTGTGTAGGTCCCCCTCGTGCCGCCAAAACAGCTCTGACCCGTCGAGGTGTGGACTCCACAAGACCTCTGAAGGTGTCCTGTGGTATCTGGCACAAAGACCTTAGCAGCAGATCCTTTAAGTCCTGTAAGTTGCGAGGTGGGGCCTTCATGGATTGGACTTGTTGGTCCAGCACATGCCATAAATGCTCGATCAGATTGAGATCTGGGGGATTTGGAGGCCAAGTCAACACCTTGAACTCTTTTTCATGTTCCTCAAACCATTCCTGAACAATTTTTGCTGTGTGGCAGGGTGCATTATCCCGCTGAAAGAGGCCACTGCCATCAGGGAATACCATTGCCATGAAGGGGTGTACTTGGGCTGCAATAACGTTTAGGTAGGTGGTACGTGTCAAAATAACATCCACATGAATACCAGGACCCAAGGTGTCCCAGCAGAACGTTGCCCCGAGCATCACACTGCCTCCGCCGGCTTCTTCCCATAGTGCATCGTGGTGCCATCTCTTTCCTAGGTAAACAACGCACACGCACCCGGCCACATGATGTAAAAGAAAACATTGCTTTCATTGCTCCATGGTCCAGTTCTGACGCTCTTGTGTCCATTGCAGGCGCCCTTGTCAAAGTCAGATCCTCACGCTTGCCCATTCCCCTGCTTCCAACACATCATCTTCAAGAACTGGCAGTTCACTTGCTGCCTAATATATCCCACCCCGTGACAGGTGCCATTGTAACAAAACAATCAATGTTATTCACTTCACCTGTCAGTGGTTTTAATGTTGTGGCTGATCAGTGTATTTTTCATATGCAGTGTCATGTATGGTGTAGAAGTGAGTTCACGAACAGACAAATGGTAGATACATTTTGATCCCCTGGTGCGTGTTTTTCTTTCCCAGAGGCCCAGTGAATGAGGACGTTTTCGTGGCCTCAGCTCCTGTACCGAGTGAGATGAAGATGGTGGACTCTGACATCCAGGAGATCACTGAGCAAATCCATAGACTCCTACTACAGGTGAGAAGGGATAGGAAATGGAAAAAATCAAGTATAGTGGGTAGAGTTCGTTTAGATTAGATTTATTTAGATTATTGTGATTAAAAAAGAAAAAAGAAACAAGAGCTGTAATTACTAATTTGTTCAGGTGAAATAAAAATGTGAAGGGGCTTATAAAAACATCTCACCTCTATAGAAAAGGAAAACAGAAGAGAAATCAACATGGTGGAAAAACGATAAGATCCAGGAGGCAGATTTCCTTTCACCTCTGTGACTGCATCTCTCCATCCCTCACCTTTGACCTTCCTTCCCTGTCTGTCTCTGTAACCAGCCGGTTCATAACACCGGTTCCAGTGGCTACGGCAGCCCGAGCAGCAATGAGCACCTCGTGGGCATTACCGGTGAGAGCATCAACAATGGCAGCGGGAACCAGATGCAGCCAGATGAGGAGGAGGAGAGTAGCAAGGCCAAACCTGTAAGTACCTCCAAACAAAAGACAAATAAGACAAAGCTTTCCCAGCCTTGGTGCTTGAATAGGATGTTACTGTGATAATAGATTGTGGCAGAGGGGGGTGGGTGGTGGGGGGAGGCATAGGCTCCGTGTCACCATTGGCCGTCATCGGGTGGAAGCTGCTGTCACGGTCGGCGGTCGTGGATGGCGGTCCGGCGATGACACGGAGCCTATGCCTCACACACCCCAGTCTGCCACATAGATATTGCGTTGTCTAACTTGCACCATGACTTGACACCCTGAGTGTTAAGATTACATTATGCTGACTCTTAACTGTGCTGACTTTGGCCACAGCGAACCTTCCAGGAAATCTGTAAAGGGATTCACCGGCAGAAGAGCCAGGAGCAGCTGCAGGCCAACCCAGCCTCCTCCACCAAAGCAGAGAACAAGAGGAGCAGTGGCAGTACGTCCAACTAATAATTGCTTGTGTGACTGTATATCTGAGCGTGACTGAGAGAGAGAGAGAGAGAGAGGGAGAAAAACAGAGAGAGAGAGAGAGAGTTTGTGTGACTTAATCAGCTGTCAGATTTTGACCAAATGTCATTGCACTTGGGCCAAAGACCGCAACCCTGACCCTACTGCTAACGTCTGCCCTCTCTCCAGTAGAGCCCCTGCAGAAGAGCCCAGCTGTGGTGAGGCCCAAAGACTCTGCTGCCCCTCTCACCTGGAAGGAAACGGGGGCCACTATGGAGGAGAGCAGGGCTTCTTTCCAGGAGGAGCTCGCCTTCAATGACCAGACGGTCTACTCCTACCAGCAGATCAACTGTCTGGACAGTGTTATCAGGTAGAAAAATGTGGATTTACATGATCTCATAGAGTGGTAGCCATTGTAGAAGCCCCCAACCGCGTGCATTCATCCTGAGTTATACCTGTTTCATCAACATGGCCCGGAAATATTATGGCCTGTGTAGGAGGCAATTCACACCGAGCCTCATACACTGGACTGCCCAAAACATAGCTATTGCACCATTCTGAGATGGGTCTACTCACCATTTTGCACCGACATTCAACAATGATGCAAGAGATCCATTGTACAGTAGAAGAGGAACTGATACTAATTTCTCCACTAACAATAGCCTCAATATACCAGAATGTAATGCAGCCGCAGTACATGTTGCATTTTGAGTAACATGACAGAAAACCTCTCGCTCCGCTATCGCTATTGCCGTCTCCTCCTACACATAAAACCCACAGCTGAATGCAACAACGTCACCCCTGTTCTCTGGGTGTTGTCCACAGGCATTATGGGAAATGTAGGAAATGACTTACTGAAGTAGAAGTAGGCAAGGGGCGGGGGTTATGTGATTAAAACGTATCACAGTGTACGACAGAGAAAATAACACATGGGCTCATTGGTGTGTTATGTTTAGGTACTTGGAGAGCTGTAAGGTTCCGATCCCCATGAAGAGGAAGTGTCAGTCCTCCTCCAACACCACGTCCTCAGATGAGGACAAGCAGAGAAGACCCAACTCCATGCAGGTGTCTGAAGGTATGTTTCACCCCTTGAGTTGATACCCCTAAAGGATACTAGACTCTGGATCATTGTGAAATTGACTGTAAGTTGGCTGTGAGTCACAGGTGTCGCCATACAAAGCTCTGACCTAAAATATTACATCGTATGATGATAAGATTTTTGTGTCATTTGAGGTTTTTCCATTCAGCATATACAGTAAAGGTGAACTTTTCTCTCAGAAAACCAGAAGACAAGTTTTTAGAGTCTGTTTTTCTTTGGCAGTGCCAGCCTTGTTAAAGGATCAGCCTGGTCTCCGTCCTTTGGATGATGCAAACAAAAAACCCGGTGACACAGCCACAGCGGTGGTGGGCACTTCCTTGCCCTTACCTGTACCCAATAAACCAGAAAGTGTGGTGTCGATAACCAGCCAGTGTAGCTACAGTAGCACCATAGTCCACGTTGGGGACAAGAAAACTCAACCTGAGTCAGGTAAGTGCAACTGCACGGGCCTCAAGTGTGTGTGTGTGTGTGTGTGTGTGTGTGTGTGTCCTACTTTTTAGTCTTCATTATTATTGTTATTATAAATAATGTCAACTACCATAGTCCTAGCTAGGTAACGTATACGCTTGTTGTGTATGTTCTTACTATCCTGCTATGTTCTGGATCAATGTTTCTTTTGCCATTATCACTAGAGGCGCCGAACAGTTGCATGATGTACGTACTGTAATGTAAAACAGTCATTGACTTAAGTTTAACGTCTCCACCCTTTCATCCATGCAGAAATTACAGAGGATGTCTCTGGAGCAGGGGAGACCACAGAGGGCAACCAGACCCCCGGGGCTCTGCATAGTGCTGTTTCACCTCCCAGCCAAGAAAGGGAGTCCTACAAGAAACTAGGGTTAACCAAGCAGGTTTTGGCAGCCCACACACAGAAGGAAGAGCAGGCCTTCCTCTACCGCTTCAGAGAGCTTCGAGGAGTCACCGCCTTCAAAGCCAACTGCTCTCAGTACCTGGAGCGCCAGAGAGAACAGATCATCAGTGATGGTACCACCGACCACTGCACACACACACCATAAGTCTTCTTAGAGAGTTTCCGCAAAACATACATTGTGTCACATTCACACACTGCTTCTCAAAGTTTTTTTCTCTCTCCTTCAGCTGTACCTGCTGCTAGGTCCTGCAAGCAGTGTGGACCAGGTACCACACGTCGAGGCGGACGCAACAAGAAGACCAAGTCGAAACGTGTGAAGCAGATCGAGTCCTCAGACAGCACAGTATCCCGTCGCAGACAGCAACAGCTTCGGCCTCCTCTTCTCAACCAGGGCCTCAACCAGAGCTCTTGGTCCCTCTCCGATACTTCACAGTCGACGTTCCCCATGGCCTACCCCGCCGGGATGCCAGCCTACCCCCTCCAGGTTTACCCCAGAGTGAATACCCCCCACACAGACTTGCCCTTAACAGGCTTTGGAGGCAGCCAGTACAACCAGGCCCCTCCCTGTCCCCCGCCCATCCCTCCTACCCCCTACACCGCCCCCATGGTCACCCCCATCGTGGCCCTGGTACTGCCCAACTACTGCTTCCCTCCAATGGGCAATGGTCCTCCACCGCCTCAGCCCTTCTACCAGGCAGAGACCGGCGGCTTCCCTGCCCAACCCCAACCTTTTGGTCTGACTGTCTTTCCAGGCCAGGGCCCCTTCATGGATCAGCCTCCCTTCAATGTCCAGACCCAGTTCAACCCACCGCAGCCCTACGTTCCTCAAGCAAGCTTTACAACCCCGTTTGTCTCGTTCCTCCCGGCCATGGAAACCCCCAAGGCTCCAGCAGATGGCCTTTCTCGCTCCTCAACCCCACAGTCTGGGGCTGGCAGGGACCAGGCGTCCCCACCCCTCTTCCAGTCTCACTGCAGTTCACCCTTCCAGTCTCGCTGCAGTTCACCCCTGCAACTCAACCTACTGCAGCTGGAGCTGTCTGTGGATAGGCTGGACAACGCCGTGCTTTCTTCTGGAGGACAAGGGAACGCTGCCGCTGAAAGGGATAAAGGAACAAGTGGCAGTCAGGCCAAGGAGAAGGAGCTGCAGCAGGTAAACAAGGAATTCTTCTCCCTCTCTCCTCTACTTTGCTCTCTTGCCTCCTGCGCTCTTCTTCCCTTTACTGTCTCTGTCATTCCCCTCCCCATGTCTCTTATTGCCTATAGGACTGATAGCCACTCAGTTGTAACATTCTACCAACTTTACTGTGAGGATATAATGTCAATGCCTCACCGACATTACTTATTGTGGGTTGTTTGAACACCCATTGGTAGCTCTGTAATGTTCCCCAAGGCATTCTCTCATATTTCAGTACTCATCGGCTTTAATGCCAACGTCACCCTGAATCATCTAGTATATTCACAGTATTAAAATGCAGCAGTTTTTGTTAATGTATTTTTATGTCATATGTGAAATCAAGACTATCTAGACTGAAATGTGCCCCATGATCTGTGGTCTGGACCCACAGGGTGTTAACGCATGATGTTATTATCCCTTACACCCTTTAGCTGTCTCTTGTTTTCCCTGGTCCACCTGGACCCTCGTATTCCGAGGGCACGCCCTGTGTCTGTGAGCGTTTGTCTTGGGATAAAGTGTACGCTAGGCTGAGTGCTAGTGACCAAGAGGTAGGCCAATCATCGGAAATCCTCCGAACTTCCCCAATCCCATGCCTCCCTGCTTCTACATATCCATTACACCTGCAAGAACTCCTCTTTTTCCTTTCTATGATTTATTATGATATGATTGTCTACCCAATGAAAGTTCTTCCCTGGAGTGCCACTGGTTTCACTGAGGTTGTATGTATGGAATGAGACTCGAGCCTTTCTAAAGACGCAATCTGTAGTTAAAATAACTGATGTATAGTCACTAAAAATGTCTACTAAGTTAGAAGATTAAGTCATAATATACGACACATGCACACACACACACTCTTTGATTTTGCATATAAGACCACCTAGCCTTGAACCATACCCCTGACTAGTAGATTGTGTCTTAAAAGGTTTGGTAGTGGAACCTCTTTCTACCATCAGAACAAAACATTGGGGACAATTTATTGTTTTCTCTGTATTCTGCTACAGAAATGTGACCAGGAACAGACAAAAAGCAGGAAGCGGCAATCTCCATTAGAAATGAATGGGAGTTGTGTGTCTAAAAAACCCTGAAAGACACATTGCTGATGATTCATTTTATGATTTATCCTCCTTTAAATCAGCTGCATGAGGTTCATTGTATGCAATAGAGACGCACGCTTGTCACAGTGTGCGTCTCTATTGCATACAATGAACCGCTCAGCCTCATTTTGCAGTGCACGTGCATGCTCTGAGTGTAACTGCTGTGATAGAGAAGTTCCCTGTTGCACTTTACAAATATACACCCAGGATGGGTTATGGCGTGTGATGACCAGAGCTATGAAGTCAAACTTTTATTTAGTGTCCCTGTTCTGCTCTTTTTGTTACAGACAAGCTCACACGGCGACGGAAACAACAGCGACACCAACTCCTTGTCCAGCGGCATGTTGGACATTATTCTGCAGGAGGATTCTCGTTCGGGCACCGGCTCAGCCACCTCGGGGTCCATGGGCTCTGGGTCCAATGGCTGCGGAACGTCGGCCAGCAGGACGTCCAACAGCGGGACGTCTAAGAGCAGGACATCGGCCAGTGGAGCTTCTGGCAGTGGAAGAGGTAAGATAAGATGAACTCTATTGATCCTCAAGATGTAAATTGATTCATTGCAACAGTAAAGATTTGAATATAGGTAGCAGTACAATAAATAGAAAATACCAAAGACGATTTGTTGTTTCTACTATTGAATTCCTATTGGTTAGTAAGAATTCTCTTTCTGTTGACTATCGGCAGATTAACAGTTATTTGCAGTCACAGATTTACAAATTTGTAGTCCAGTACAAAATGCATTATCAGCTAATTATATTACTAGAAATGTGTACAGAAATATGTGCCAGTGTGTGTGCAGATGTATAGTATGTATATGTATGTACAGATCAAGTGTAGTGCAGTGTGACAAAGCTACAATTGTGTTAATAATTGTATTTGTATATGAGTAACTGAGCTCATCAACATCTCTTACCACATACAGAAAATAGGTTCAATTGTGGTTTATTTGTTTTTTATTTGCATTGTGGAGTACACCTGCATGTACAAATTGAATACTAAAATAACACCCTGCTGCTTGGATGTCCTCAGGGAGCAACAACAGTAGTAAGTACTTCGGCAGCGTGGACTCATCCCAGAACAGCGAGACAGTCAAAGGTCACTTGAGCGGCAGCAAAGGAAGGCCCATGGAGGTGGA
>CABFOS010027032.1:0-10356 GCA_900660315.1 Diretmoides pauciradiatus
GACGTGTGCTCTTCCGATCTGTAGCAATACAGTTAGTGGAGCAGCTTTAGCCTATATTCTACTTCATATGCTCTCTAAGGGTCACTGGGCACAATTTAACATGGCCGCCTCCCAACGTCAACGCTGCGTGAACAGGAAGTGACGTCTAATAGCTTAACACAGCATCCAATTTTCATGATACCCACTGGATAGGTGCAGCTTGGCCCAAAGAAGAGCTGTTAAATTTTGGAGTGGATCTGAATCACAGGTCGCCGCATAAACAGGTGACATGCATCCTGGGTGGAGGTCTGCCCTCTCCGAGCACCTTTCTAGTTAATGATGAAACACAAAACAGACAGAAAGAACCAACTAACCGACGCTGACACCGCCAACCTCAGACCCTCAAAGAAGACAAAGAAAAAACATGAAAACCTTATTAGGGGGAAAAATGGAAGAAGACGTGGATGGGGATCGTTCAGATAGGGGTAAGCGTTAGCGTTTGCATCCTAACCCACCAGAACCGCTGAGTGTGCAATAGTTGCTAGAATAATAATAAATAAATAAACAGGGTTTCGCCCAGAAAATTTGTTAGGCCCGGTGGCAAGTATCTTTTGATGGGGGGCCGGTGGTCTGACGCGGGTTAGCGGCCAAGTGTCTTTTAGTGCGGGCCAGCGTTGCCTTTGCTGCAACAATTTATGGTGGAAACGGGACATGGCTTTATTTATGTAAAGGAAAACACAAAATTCAGGCACCAGGTGGCAATTCAAAATGTAATGGAATATATATATATATATATATATATATATAATGCATCAAGGCTCTCAGGCATTCTGGATTACTTTCAAATATTTATTCTCCTGTAGATCAACTTTTCTGTTGTATTTCCAGCCTTTTACTGTTAAAGTCGAAACAGGAAGTAGTTCCGATGCTTTTCCCTGACATTGAGACTCACTATTTCAGTTAATTACCGTGACACAACAGGCAGACACCAATAAACCACCTGATCCTGACGGTATCTCACGTTTTAACTCGGTCTAAACACTAGTCACATATTGCTGCATCTCTGCCTTTTTTTCTTTTCTACCTGAAGGTTTCTGAGGTTTTATTTCATAAAAGTGTATTCATTTCTCTCTCTCTCTCTCTCTCTCTCTCTCTCTCTCTCTCTCTCTCTCTCTCTCACTCTCTCTCTAGCCACCAATTAAAGCTTGGCAAGCCGCATGAGGCTCGCGAGCCTCGCAACAGTGTATCAGTCAATCTGCATCGCCGATGGTGTGTCACTGTCAGACATCGTTAATCAGACCATTACTTTCCACAAATGGATATTTGGTGCTATTTTTGGCATTAAAAATATTCTTTTGGCCTGGCGGGGGTTCTCGCTGGCCTGGCGGCGCGCCAGGCCTGTATAATTACAGGGGAAACACTGAAAGACGGGTAGTAACATGGATGCCAACAATGAGAGAACGAGGCGTCTGAAACTCACGACTTTGTGAGTTGGTTATTGATCGTTGACAGACAGCAGAGAAAAACAGGAAAAAGCGGGAGTGGGGAATGACATGCGATGACGGTTACAGCCAGGCCAGATTCGGATACAGGACGTCCCAGGTGGATGACACGTGCATTAGCCAACTGAGCCTCCAGGTGGTTAGAGATTCTGTGTCTGTTGCTGTGGGACGGAGCACTGCTACTCAGATATTAGTCCCACTGTAAAGTTAAGGTTAGTCCTGTCTCATTTGGATCGTGGTGGTTAGTACATAATATGTCACATCTCATTGACTTGTCAAGGCGCAGGCCAGTGAAACTGTATCTGGTGTCCTGAAGGAAGGAGCAGAACATTTTGCAGTAAGGTCAGATTTAAATTAGGTTTGGATGCTGTGGGTGTGGCTTGACCAGAATAGGAGAAGAACAGATAAAAGCATATTTTAGATTTGTTCTGCTGCTGAAATGTGAAGTGTGGCTGCAAGCGTCACCAATGACACAGAGAGCAAGAGGTCACAGGTCACAAGAAGTGTTACATCATCCCCAGTTAGCGTTACTTAGCTAACCCAAAGTAACAATGACAATAATGTTGTTGAAAATAAAAATGGACCGGGGAAAGATGGCGGCTGCTCTGCTTGTCCCAGGAGAAGAGCAAGTCATCAGTCAGCGTATTGGAATGATTAGGGAACAGGGCATCACAGCTGAGGTGACATTTATTTTCCAAGTGTCTTGTTAGAGAGGAACACACACATGCACATATCAGCTGATCACTGACCCTGATGTAGAAAATCATGTCCTGGATTGACTCAGTCGAAACTGCATTGACCCAGACTTTTTTACTGTGTGAGAGAGAGAGAGGGAGAGAACACACACACACACACACACTGTGCTCTTTAGCAGTAGATGTGTGAAAGGTCACCGACGCATCTTGTTTGCTGATGTCCTGCTGTCTTTGAGTGGAAAGGTCAATGGCACTGCTGTGTGTGTGTGTGTGTGTGTGTGTGTGTGTGTGTGTGTGTGTGTGTGTGTGTGTGTGTGCAATGTAGGAGATGGAGTCTTCATCTGTGGCTGTATGAGCATTTACGACGTATGTAAGTGAAATGAAAATGGCTTAAAGGGAAAAGTAAGAGACTCGTCTGGCGTCTTAGATCAAGCAGGTTAGTAGTAGTAATTCATCTATAACACTGTTATACCACCTGTCCCACAGGTTTTAGCTGCAGCTCTACTCAGGCACACCAGAACCAATCAGAGGCTTCACGTTTTCATGATACCGTGATTGGTTTAGAAGCTGATTTCTCCTGGCAGTGTGTGGAAAAAGCTATTTTGCCGCTGCTGCTCTCGGTCTCTTCCTGGTTAATGGTTTTTGTCTGGACTGGAAATCAAAACTCTTCCTGTGGCTTAAAAACAAAGTCACCGGTCACAACTGATGAGAAGAATTCGGATGATTCTCTCTCTCTCTCTCTCTCTCTCTCTCTCTCTCTCTCTCTCTCTCTCTCTTTTTCTGGTTGGCTTGTGATTGGTCAGTGAGAACCTGAACCAACCAAAGGCCTGATTGGTTTAAATTATGCTGTCTTTTATTTGTGCATTTTAAAGTATATATTTTTTGGAGAAGTATACGTGTATTATTTTAGAAACTTGGCTGAGCTTCTGAGCGGCTGATTCTTCCTTTCATTACTGTGGTGAAGGGCAGAGTGATTTCTTTCTCTCTCCATCTCCTCTCTGTCTTTTCTGCCCAGTGGATCAAGGCCTCTGATGTTCTTCACATTGATTCCTCCTGTGATCAGACCTCTGGAAGAATCAGCCTGTGACCCGAAACTGATCTGTGCTATCCATCCATCCATCCTTCCATCCATCCATCCATCCATCCACCCATCCGTCTTCTTTGCCTTTTACTCCTTCTCAGTCTCCACTCTGTCTTCTGCACCATTCATTCCAGAGACCAGCATAGGGTTGTGTGTTTTGTGATGTTTTGCTGTGTTGATTGTTAAACAAAGCAATCGGACTGTAACACGATCCACAGATAGCGACTTCCTCTTCCGGGAACCGGGCATCCACCGGCCGTTTACAGTGCGATTGCTTTGTTTAACGTATTTGCTTGACAAACGCGATGTGTTACCTTGCTTGCCGACAGGATATGGCAAAAGTTTGATGTAAAAAATTACCGTAAAAAATAAAAACTACAGTAAATGATCGGTGGCCAGAAGAGGACGTCGTTATCCGGATATACTGGCTAGACCGGATAACCCAAAACTAGTGGCCGACCGTCAATCCTAGAGGCTTAGATGGACGTCAGACCGATTGAGCCTCGGGGTTCCCAGATTGATATGGAGGTACTGTAGTAGGTTCTCAGTGGTGCATTGGGGGAGGTGTTCGAGTCCTACCGCCTACCAGAGGTGTGTTTGGTGAGTAGTTGGTGGGGTAGCAGGCGATCTTACCAGCTCTACTCTTCGCTCTCTGGATGTAAAGCTCCTCACTGGAGAGTAGTTGGCAGCCAGTGATCTTCTCAGGATTACTCGCCGCCGTCTGGTCTCGGAGAAGGAGGCGGAGACAAGAAGCAGAAAGAGGTCCCAATGTGTTTCACCCCTCCCCGTCTCGTGCCGGGTGAATTATCAGGCAGCACTCTGGTTTAATCCACGTAACCGAGCAAACAGCAAGCGAGCTGGGGACAAACATTGTCAATAAAGATAGATGTTATCTAACAGAGCTATGGGCTTGAAGGAGGATCTGACTGCTCAGGAAGACGTTAGAGCAGACATGACTTCTTACAAGAAATAATCAAAGAGATGTGACGCTTCTCTTCATGTTTTTTTGTTGCTGACATGTTTGACAGTATCAAATTTGAGATAGCATCTTATGTTTTTTTGTTGATACACTACCCTTTGTCTGTACTTGATAAGAGGCTTTTTACGGTATTGACTGCAGGACCTTTGAGATACTTCCTACAGTCCCCTAGACATTAACACTAAATTCCTCAAAGAGACTGTGTGTGTGTGTGGGGGGGGGGGCTGCAGGCACTTCTCTATTGTAAGCAGTTATTCTTCAGTTCCTAAAGTAAACCTTTATCTCTTTGATAAAAAGTGATATCAAAACAAATCCTGATGAATGCAGACTGTGGCTAATGCTTCCTGTTAGTGCTGCTTGACCTATGCACAATACATGACTGTGCATAATAAATAAAATAAATGATAAGTGGAGGAATTGACTTGGCTCTGGGACCGCCCTGCGTTTGTTATTTGATAGTTTGTCAGTATTTATTGGCGATTGTGTTTGCCCTTCTTCATTGATTGTGTGTGGTGTGCCTCTATTTGTGGGCAGGAAGTCCAGTCCTTGCTACGGCGGTGCTCAACAGTATCTCTGATTGCTGAAGTGGACATTTCCTTTTGCTCATTTCAGACAAAAGGGAAATCGTTGCCCTTGGCCCTGAACTCATCTCAATACAAATTTAACTTCCTCTGCCCAACTGCCTTGGTTTAACTCTGTATATCAAACCTTTCGGCAATATACTACAAAGCTACAGTAGGTCCATTATGATTCAATAAATAAGAAGCATTGAAAGACTTTGTATGATCTTGCCAATACCACTGGAATGCTTTTATTGACGATGACTAAATCCATATTACAGATCACGAGAAAGGTAAAAGCAAATAAAACAGAAGCATGCATGCAAAAATACTCAGTAATCAGTTAAAAATAGGGATGCACGATATTGAAATTTTGGCCGATATCCAATAACCGATTATTTCCATGGTCATATCGACACCGATACTGATATTGCATATTGATATCTGTCCAATAACGATAGTGCATTTTTAAGTAATTACCAGCCGATACCGATATGATGACCGATACATCGTGCATCCCTAGTTAAAAATGGCTTTAGTCCAAACTTTGGTTATTTTACTAACCTGCTTGAAGAGCTCAGGCTGCACGCCAACTCGTAGGGGCTTGATCTGAGATTTAGTTAGTTGACAGCTCTAGCTCAGCCTTCACATGAACCTGTGGCATCTTGAAATCAATTCCAGAAGTAAAAGGCTACAGGAATAATATGATACTGGTTGATGTGGTAATGGCTAAAATGGTAATATGGTAGCTCAGGAGGTGGCAATTTCTTAGGTTAATTTCTCAGCAATAACGTTGCGTCATCTCGATCAACAAAAGTACTTGATTTTGATTTATTTTTTATTTCAAACATGTAAAAAAGAGTAAAAACAACATACAGTAAGAAAAACAAAATGAAGGTAGTACAGTAGAATAATACAGCAAAAAAACTAAACAGTGAGCGATATACCTCACATGAACAACATCAAATTAATGTTACATGTTCGAAAGGGAGCAGGAAGAAGTTTGCACCATCCGTAAACTCTTTCCGGTATGTACAACAGTATATAATTCCTATATACAAACTTAAATGTTAACAAATATTTAGTTACTTGGTTACTGAGTACTTGTGTAAATGGACTGCAGCATGAAGAGTATTTGTTGACTTCATTTGCTGCCTTGTCTCAGTACAATATTCTACTTCCACTTTTTGTCCGCGGTCAAAAGTGCATTTCAGTCAATCTTGCCACAAGTAATGAAACTGTGTCCCCCAGTTCAGTGGTTTAGGAGCAAGCGTGACAATAATTACATGTTTTGAAAAGACATTCGGGTTGTTGGGTGTTGAAGGAGACAAGGCCATCTTGATATTTCTTTTTTCTCCAGGTTTGCCAATCTCCTGCTTGTCAACGGCGTTTCTTTTCATTTCAGCGGGAATGAATTTGTGAAAGGTCCTCATGTCTAATTAGATGCCGTCATCGTGCCTCAAAACGGAGATTGTAATATTGTCGTTGAAAAAAAAAGGGATTTGCGGATAAAACGACATTTTCCTGTGCGACAGCCGACAGCCGACGTCACACTGATTCGTTGTCTCAGTCAGTGTCAAAGTTAATAATACCTACACAAAAACACTGATTCTATAATGCACAGAAACCATATACGCATAAATCGACAGCTTAGCGGCTGCTGCTGCTGCTATTTTTACACCATTGTTGAAGGGCTTGATTGAGTTAATATGGCAATTAATAATGGCAATTAAAGTTCATAAGAGTTGTATACGCCTTGTTGATACAGTACATACAAATAAAAATAACAATTAGGCAGCCTTGATTGTAAGATAATGGCGCGCGCACACACACACACACGGGGATATTTATAAGGCGTCTAAAAACAATCATTAAAGCCAATCCAGTGAGTTAATTGGTATTGAAGGTTATAAACACTAATTGGGAGACAATTACTACATTAACAGATGACATTGATGTTCAACATACATGTACAACAAAACTCTTAACGTACAATACCTTTTATAATGTAGGTTTCTGTTTTTTTTATATTCTCCATGGAACCGAACATAATATATGCTATTTATACGTCTGTCTAACAAACGTTCACGTCTAATTACCAGTATAAACCTACAGTAGCTGTCCCACAACAGGGGAATACAGTATGTTTGAAAGTTTTGTTGCATTCCCCTTACTTTGTCCTTACTACGGCACATATGCAAGCACAGGTGCACAACCACAAACGCACTTGCATGATGTGCACAGCCACGCAAACACACAATGGATTTCAATATACTGGATGCTGGCATAAGTCTGCACAGAAGGTTAAACTTTGTAATTGATGTCCCGAGCTTCTGTAATCACTTCTTGTGTGAGAGGGCAGAGACCTGAGAAAGAGGGTATGAGAAAGAATGTGTGTGAGAGAGAGAGGAAGATTAGACTGTCTTGACAAGGCAGCCCTTTCAAGTTTGTAAGTTTGAAGTGCTAATGACATGCAAATGTATGCAAATGAGTGTGCACCCACCCACTAAAACTCACAGCAAATACTTGAAGCTGAGGGGAAATCTGGGCTGCAAAATGAATGTTTGTGTATAAATAGTCAAAGTTTGTGGAAGTTGGAGTGTGTTTTCTAATCTCAGGTTCCAACACAAATTCATGAATCAAATCAATATTAACTCGTCAAGATGGGCACCACTTGGCAGGTTGATGTCAACATTATTACAATTGTCACAACAATAACTTATAATTAATTATATGAATCTGCCTACAGAATATGATGGAGGAGCTCTGTACATGAGATTGGATTTAAGAAGCAAGATGCAATTTTACAGTTACACAAAATACATGAACCACAACTTTTACACAGAGTCACTACCGATGACATGGATAAACAAATAAATGAAATAAATTAGTTGACACACAAACTCCTAGATAGTGTGGATAAAGATGGCAAACTAATTAATTGCACATTGTGGTTAAAGCTAATAAGTTTACTTGCAAAACACAATAATTAGCAGTTTTTTATAGCAGTATATTTATTATTAAAGGAGAGATTGAGTTCAAAATAAAGTGAGCAAAAAGAGGCACAGTGAGAATATAAATGACAGTGTAGGAGGTTGGGGTTTGTTATCCAACTGAATCTGGGGAAACACTAGAACACTTACAATCCTATTAGATTTAGTAAACATTGCATCACCCAATGGATTTCATAGCTGTTTCATCCTTCAGTCGTATGTATGCTCACACCACCACGATTATGGAAAACGTGGTACTGTATATCACACAGATACTGATATAATGGAGATCATCCTGCTGATTTGTGATATGTTACTGACGTCAGGACCTCTAATCTCACAGCAGCATGCTCCAATATACATTTAAATGCACAATAATGTAACATAAATATACATATCAAACATGTTTTATATTATCAGCGTTGCTCAGATCAGTCTGCAAGTAGATGGGAGGGGTTAAGATTCCGTCTGGAAACCCCTCACACTGCCAGATAATCTGTGCCAATCGGGATTTCCCGTATAATTGTCGGAACAACCAAATCTGGTGGAAATTGGACCATTCATTCTCTAACGTGTTCCCGGCCAGTTAATGAACAAGACTAGATCAAAACCTAGTATGTGGCTGGACTGTGTGCACTCTCCCTCATGCCTATTGGCGCATGGAGAGCTGTTTTCTGTTCCTTGGCGCACTTGAATGCATCACAATGTATCACGGCAAAAGTTGTACCCAAATTTCCTGGGCATACTTGAATGCATCACAATGTATTACGGCGAAAGTTGTACCCAAATTTCCTGGGCATACTTGAATGCATCACAATGTATTATGGCGAATATCGACGAATGGTGTAACCCTCCGCCAAACACATCGCCAAATACCCAAATTTTCTAGGCGCACTCGAATGCATTTCATCACGTGTGCGAAAGTCGACCAATGGTGTAACTTCGTCAGTCACTAACTATGATCAGTCACAGACATTCGCGTTTGAGGGGCTGCATGCTGATTTCAGTCTAACAATCCACAACTTCAATGCCAGAACATGTAAATAAGAATGTTATAATATTAGGGATAGACAGGAAAAGGTGAGATGTATCAACATTTATGCTGTTTGCTTGACAAAAGGTGACTTTTGGGGTTTTAATATACATATTGATGAAGCTGATGATTCTTCCCAGAAGGCAGTTCTGTCTCTTCCTGATTCTGTTGGCTTCACATGTTTTTGAACCCACTCACAGTCGACATCACCCCGGATTTAGTCCTCTCAAAGGGTGTTGACCTTTTCTTGTCAACTCTCTAATGAATGTTTAAAATAGCTCTCTTTTCTCACATTTTTCCTGAATCATTTAGAGTAGCAGTTTTCAAGCCGCTAGTTCATCCTTCAAGTTCATCATCAGCCCCGGAGTCTGAAAAATGGCACACCAATGTCCAATCTTCCATTCCTCTCCTTGCCAGAAAAAAAAAGTTATAAAACGTATAGCCTACAGTAGCAGTTCACTTATTTTTCCAATTCAAACAATATCTATGACCTCAATGAATCTGTCTCCAGCCCTCAGCTCTGAGGCAGCTCTAATGAAGGTAACAAATGACCTGCTATTTTGACCAGGGCTCTGTATCACTCCTCATTTTCATTGACATTAGTGTAGCTTTTGATAGTGGTGTCCTGTTATGGTGTCCTGTTAAGAAAATGTTGACATCTCCATTATTTCAACTGGTTTTGCTCATACCTGAATAACAGATCACAATTTATCTGCCATGGTAACTGGTGACCCCAGTCAAAGGACTACAGTATTTCAGCTATTTCACTCTACACGACCCCCCTCTGTCATATCACTCTAATGCAAATGATACACAACTTCACATCAGATTAAAAGCTGCAGATAACATTTAGCTCAATACACTTTTATTTTAGAAAACACAGTATATATATGGCGAAAGGCTTTTCTTTAAACCATGCAAATAAAACATACAGTTTTTTAGCCATACAGTTTATCAGACATGTCCATCAGTGGCTCAGTGGTTAGACTGTTACCAAAAATCTTGGTGTCATCTTTGGCCCAGACCTCTCCTTTCACAATCACATCATGGCAATAGTCAGAAAAGTATATTTTTACCTTCAAATAGCTTCATCATTTGCTGACATTTTGTGGAACGAGCAACTAGTCGATTGGTCGGAGGAATGATTGACAGATTAATAGATAATGAAATTGATGATAAATGATGATAAATAATCGTGAGTTACGACCCTAAATGTTTGCATATATTTGTGTGTATTAGTATATATGTTTATGTATGTATGTGCACATGTGTATATATGTATGTATGTGTGTATATGTGTATGTTTATGTATGTGTATGTAAAGATGTGTGGCCATTAATATCATACATTTGGGGGTTGCCCTGTATCATATATCTCGGTGCCTAGGTATATATAAGCATTGTTTATTTGGTATGGGGGTATGGGGGCATTCAGTGCAGGGCGACACCTATATATACTTTACTTGTTTTTTTCTATCTATTCTTTTATTTTTCTTTATTTATTTTTTTCTTTTCTTTTTTCTTTTTTTTCTTTG
>CABFOS010027043.1:0-10375 GCA_900660315.1 Diretmoides pauciradiatus
CTTAAGTGTATCTGGCCTGAGTTCCGATTCAATTATTATTCAGTTTTCAGTCATTCATCGCCTGGTGCTAATCTATTATTCAACATTTACAAGGGCAAGTGCATCTATTGTGCTAATTTATTCATTTGGTGGAAATTATGCAATTAAATTCTGCTTTCCTGGATGTATAACAGTCCAACATCAAATAAAAAATTAGGATAATAAAATATTGAATATAAACCACAGACAGTAGCAGGGTAAAGGATATAGCTGATAGACGGACTCTCAGAAACAGCTTACTCAACAAGAACAGTGTGTAGGATGAATAAAACAGAATGGTATTTACTCTCCAAACCAAAAGATCCTATAACTATCATCTATTATCTTCACATAGCAGCATTTTAGCATCTTTAAGTTGCCAACGCTGTTGTGAGTATGTGGGAGTTGGATCGGTGCTGATGCTGATACTGCGGATGCTCTCTGTGTTTTTACTTATTCAAGTTGGGTTATTGTATTGACACATGTAAGTATTTTAAAATGCATCCAAAGGAATGTAGAGGCCACATTTTCCTTCCCAGTCCAGTAACTCCCTGCCTGTTCGTTTTTGCTGTTTGCAAGACCAGATCAGCTCAGACCAGATCAGATCAGTTTGAAGAATCAATGAATCATCAAGAATCCTGTGTAGTTTAATCAGTTTTTAACAAATACACTCAATGAATGCAACAGCATTACAATATTAACATTACAATAGCAATTTCAGAATAATGGACACTTTTAACACACCACTTCCAACATTACACATTCCTCCAACTTAGTTAGTCTCCAATTGTGACTTGGCTCAAGTCCAAACCAAACTATCAACAGTAAAGGTCATTAGGTGACTACTGGAAGAAGCCATGTTTTTGGCTGGACAAAGGTCGACGTGTGGCCTCAGTTCGGTCAAACTGTGGTTGTTTTGATGCTACTGAGCCACGGTGACTCACGGTTAAGTGTCATCCTACGGTGTTGTTTCTGAGTCAGCCCGTAGAGAGAGAGTTGTGTGTGTGTGTGTGTGTGTGTGTCTGGCAGTAGATGCAGGGCTGCTAGGCCTGTGTTTCATTTCTCTGACTGGCAAGCAGCAGCAGATCTTTCCACACACGCAGATCTGCATGGAGGACCTGTGATATTTACGCCAACACGGCCAGTTACGCTCCGTCTGTCTTTCTCTCTTTCTCCCTCCACTGTCCTTTTCCCTGATTTTCCACAAAACATGGTTCTTTACCCATCTTCTCCTCTCTTTCGCTCTTTCTCCGAATTACATTTTGGATGAAACGCCACTGCTCACGTGGCTTCTCTTGAAGTGATACTGTAGGTAGAAGTGGGTATTGCCTGGAATTGAACACACTACTGCTGTTCTTATTATTAATGTCTCTCTCTCTGTCTCTCTGTCTCTGTCTCTGTCTCTGTGTCTCTCTCTCTCTCTCTCTCTCTCTCTCTCTCTCGATCACCTGCATCTGACATGTTTCTCTCATTTCATGCTCTCATGCACGAGACCTATTCAGAGAGTTAAAAGACTTATTGAAGATCATTTGGAGATGTGCTGTTTTGATCAGAGTGAGCTTTTATGTGGTTGTTGTTTCTCTTGATTTGAAATTGGGAAATAGGAGAACATGCCTTTAGTCTCATCTTAGAGCTCATTTGTGTCTCGGAGAAATAAAAGGTATAAACAAGAGCTCTCTTCTTGTGTTTTGCATTTCCTGTGGTGAAAGTAAAGGAACAAACTACTGCCAAAGCATCAATATATAAGAGATCAACATTTTAACATGAAATCCCTTTTCTCTTCTTGATTCAGTGTGTGTGTGTGTGTGTATGTGTATGTCTCAGTCTATTTGGAGGTTATTAGTGTTCGTCTAGAAATGTCTCTCCCTCTCTCCCTCTCCTCCTTTACTCCCTCTCGTTCTCCATCTCTCCATGTCTGTCTTGTCAGTATGTGTGGCTGAACTTGGCCAGCCTAATAACAGGAAATAGTGCAGTGAAGGTGACCTCGCTCTGAGTTTAAACTGAGGGGAGTGTCTGGCTCCCTGGAGCTCTCAGTGCCTCATGCATCCATCTGTCCAAAGCTTTTCACTACCTCACTTGGCTTCACTTAGCTAATGTGATTTAAGTTTAGTTTGCTTTGTTTTTTTCAGCACGCACACTACTACAGTACAATTGCCCTGGGGATCCCCTGTCACCACCTGCGTTCACTCTTTTTATACCAGCATCTCAGTAATTGCACATGTAGGCAACGTGTGACCCGGGACACAATGATAATACATTCATTAGATGTGTTCCATGTACAGTTTAAAGTCCCAGGTCACACTGACTACAGGATCCAAGAGCAGTGGTTGACCCGTTCATGAACGCCTACAGATCAACGGGGACCAAAAAAAAAGAAAATGTTCTACCAAATTGAATTATCGCTAATTCTCCGTCAACCTAACAACCTCTCTTTTCCTCTCTCTTCCTTCTCTCAGATCTGTCCACGGCCAAGAGGAAGTTTGCCGAATCTCTGAACGAGTTTAAGTTCCAGTGTATTGGAGATGCAGAGACGGATGATGAGATATGCATAGGTGAGCTCGCTGATATGAAATCCAGCAGACAGAAACAAGTCCTGTATCCTTGACTAGACAATATGCTGAAATGAATTAAAATGACTCGGGGCTGAGCAGCAATGTAACAATTGTCATATTATCTTATTCACTGCTGTGACGATCCAGTTTCCCATTGGTTTTTCATCTAATCTTCATAATAAGCAGGATCAGGATTGTGGATTTTGAAATTGGGATATGATGTTTACATGCTTCAACTAAAACACTGAATTGTTACTGAAAGTTGTTGTGGCTATTCTAACCGGGATACTGAATGCCTGCATACAACAAAGTATTAAGGGGCTGTTGGTGTGCATGTAAACATAATCAGTAATTCCATGAAGTCATAGATTTGAGCCTTGCAGCACTCTTCCCCTGGCTCTCCGGACACCATGCTGTGAAACATGCAGTTCGCGCCACACCCTCCCATGCTGCTTGGCTCTGTCTGTGCACGCTGCAGCTCTGAACTGGCCTGACCCACCCAGTACTGTTGTTTAACCACCCCGGCTATCTTTCCTGCACAGCTTGCCGCTCCACTGGGCTGCACCATGACGTTGTTATCGTAGGACGTTCACACCTTCAAAACACATAGATGAGTTGTTAGTATTTGGCTCTTCAAATAGCTTCTGTGTTTTCTGTACAATGGATATGAACTGATATGTAATGATTGATTGGGCCAGTCGCTTGGCACTCCAGTCTAGCCCGTTTCTATTACTTGATTGATCCAGAACATGTGATAAGCTTCACCCGGGGGTTTGATTACATTTTATGAGCTTTATTAAATGGTTGTACTGTTTTTAATGCATTCCTTGCATAGCCCTGAGGTTCATTGCCCTTTTATAGTTGGATCTAACCGAAGCTCCAAGCCCTGTAACTTGAGGTTTAGTGCTGGAGAGCGGAGTTGTGTGTGTGTCTGTGTGTGTGTGTGTGTGTGTTCATGCACATACACGTGTTTGCCGTATATGTGCACGTGCGTGTGTGTGTTCGGTGTATCTGAAGAATGAAGGATGGGGACGGAGGCAATTGAAGTGGAAATTCTGACCCAAAACAATGTAGTCATGCTTGGCTTGCCAAAGAGCAAGGAAACAAGCGGTAGCTTGCGAGCTTCGCTCACAGAGAAGGCAGTTGAAACCAAGCCTCTAAACGGTTTCATTTCCATTTAATTACTCTGCTGTGTCATGAGTTTAGCAGAATTTGCATGCTGTCCAAGAAAAGTAATACAGCACCTTCATCACTGCCATCTCCTAATGCCAACTCTCTCTCTCTCTCTCTCTCTCTCTCTCTCTCTCTCTCTCTCTCTCTCTCTCTCTCTCTCTCTGTGTGTTTCTGTTTCTGTTTGCCTCTGTCTTCATTTCTGTCTCTTATCACCACCACCACCACCCTTAATGCCAACTCCTCCATCTCTGTCTCTGCTGTGCTTCTGTCTTTCCTTTCTCTCCCTCCATCCATCCATCTGTCTGTCTGTCTGCTTCTGTCACCTGTCTGTCTCTCTTTCCCTTTCTACCCATACGTCTGTCTGTAGCCAAGTCTCTTCAGGAGTTTGCAGGAGTCCTACAGAACTTGGAAGATGAGAGGACGAGGATGGTGAGTGACGTAACACACTGGAATGGGAGTATTTAGTTTGTCTGCACTTAGAAGTTGTTATTACCGAGTAAACATAAACCGCGTGAAATAGCTTTGAGTTTCCAAAGCTGTTTTAATATGTACTTATTAATGACCTTGTGACCTTTTCTCTGTGGATCCAGATTGAGAATGCCAACGACGTGTTGATCACGCCTCTGGAGCGGTTCAGGAAAGAGCAGATCAGTGCAGCCAAGGTAAGATGGCAACTGGTGCTAAGATTCAGATACAGCTTCAGCTACACACACATACTGTACTGTACACATACTGTACATACTGTATCAGCATTGACATGGTAGCAGGGTTACCTGTGTTTGTCCCTAGTAAAGGAATGAAATAAAGAAAAAATAAATCCATGAGAAGTTCATGAAGAAAAGCTGTTTTAGTTTGACACGTGATCGGCATGGATGCATCAAGAGGGTTTGGTGTGCCACACATTCACCTGGTATGGAGAGATTACATTTAGGGAAATGCAGAATATTTACTGCATGTGTGATCATGCCTATCTAGGGCAGGGGTTCTCAAACTTATTACTCAAATGTCCACATCTGATTTTTATTCAAGGTCAGAGGTCCGGAATGATTGGTGATACCAAAATAACTTCTGTTGCTTTCTCTTTCTGTGTCATAGATCTCATAAGCAATTTGTTGATTCATAGGAAGACTTCAACTGTTAAAGTTTTGTTGTCCTCACCTCTGTGTTCTGGGGATACTGCTGTTTGAAATGGCTGTGGTGTCATAGTGACGTTTTACATTGCCACTCTTCACAATCCTGACTGTTTCTGTGTAAATTAAACACATGGACTTTGTGCTGGATTGGGGCAAAATGAAGGCATATTTGTCTGTCCACTCCTCTTTTAAGACTCAGTTTTCTTGGTCAACTTTTCTTTTCTTGGTAAATTTTGACAAAGAAATCTTTCCCTCGTCTCACCAACAGCGGCGGATTATTCTGCAATGACCCGGCCCGCCCTACTCTAACTACCAGTAAACTACCGTAAATTACTCATTGTCACAATTAATTAACGTCAATTGTGAACCGAGGCAGACATGGCTCAGACAGTTAGTCCATATTCATTTCAAATTTATTTCTGACTCAAACATAATCTTACAAGTACATTTACACTAGTTGTATAAAGTATGTACTAGAGAAAATGAGGCACATTCTGTATCTGCGATTTAGGAGCTGATTCTCCGGTGTAACATTAATGCGTGAACTCCGCGACAGCATTGTACGCAGTGCTGCTTTGACCCAATCGCCCGAACCCGTGATATTTTCTAAAAAGCTTGATCAATAAAAGATGTATTTCCAAATAGAAAACGTTACACTTCATAACATATTGTATTCATAACACGGGGTATGGGCTGGGTCCGGATTGACTTGCCATTCGGTCCGGACTTTGAGAAGCCCTGATCTAGGGTAAAAGCGTCTACCACCACTTCATGACCTGGATAGGAGATTAGAGGAATACATGATTGTGCCATACAGTATATCAGAGGTTCCTAATGGGGCGCGGGTGGGCTTGAAAGGTGGACAGTGTAGGGGACCGCTTTAATACCGCATCTACATTGTACCACTAAACTAAATTCAAAGGATTATCAATTCAAATTTGAAAAGTTGATTTTATAACTTGAGATGAGTGACATTTCATCACATTATCTATAGACATTAACAATAAACATGATAATACTCTATCTTGAAAGATATGTATTAGTCATTTGGGGGATCCCTTGACCCAAGTAGTCACTATGTTGTGTTTTAATATTTTTACATCAGGTCATTGTGTGATCATTAGCCACAGGACCTAGATGACGAGCCACGGGGGTCCCCTGATACATGTGTTATTAAAGATCACCCTGCTCATCCCCCTCCTGCTCCGGGTCATTGTTTGACTGTGACATGGAGGCCAGATTAAGAAGTGAACACATAATCTGTGCAGTCAGGTCACCAGAGCGACATACTAATCCCAGTTTAGCCCTGAAAGAACTGACAGCATCTTTGCCTAGCGCAATATCACCTTGCCGGCGGCTACCAGAGCCGGTAGTGGAATTATGTGGTTGACAGTAGAAATGCAGTATATGACATGGTGTATGTGGTACCTGGGAAGTAAACTCAGGGTTTTGTATTAAACTGGTTCTCATTCTGTTTACTAAACGCACACAAAGTTGTGATTCAAACGAGCCCTGCAAGTAAACATCCTCCTTCATCACCAATTGAAGGAGCAAAACACTTCAGGTTCAAGACTACTCCCTAAAGTGCCCTATTTAATTGTAGCGTTCTTTGATCTGATCTGCTAGGAAGTACACAGTGACTGATCCCGGGTCTGTGTGATAGTCATGTCTGGCCTATATATGTAAATGACCATAACAGGCATAGTGCTAATAGACACGGTTTCCACTTGTACACAGTAAGTGAATAGCATGGTATTTTGATTTGATCATTTCGGTGATGTAGCACATCTACCCGTTGCAAACCTTAAGCCTCTTTATGAGGTGAGATGGACTATTCTCAGTTAAATGCATACACTTTATACAGAAGCAGGCAGGGTGTTTTGGTTGGTTTTAGCGGGACCATAACTAACTCTGACATAACATTGAAAGGAATCTGTGGAGTCAGATGTGATGATTGTGATGAGTCACTTGGGCATCCGAGCAGTGTCCTCAAGACGGTGAAATTCCTTTGCTATGCTTCAGAACAAATCACCCTGTACCACTTTTGGCTCTGGAGTCCTGTCTGTTATGATGTTGGGAGGATACTGCCACCTGCTGGCCAAGGATAGTATTGTACTAAGTCATACTAGGATTTACCATCTTTTACTTAGAGGCCAAAGTCTCTGTAGCTTCATCCCAAACACATTTTTTTCGGACATGATGATAATAAATGATACGTTTGTAGGAACCATGAATTAGACATGTGGACTAGCTGTGTATTGGCTGTTTGTCCCATAATATAATTGTGTGATTTTTAAAGGAAATGAGGCAGTCCAGCTTCCTTCAGTGGAATACTTCTGGAATTTTAGACAAAATGATGACATGAACCCCATAAAGAGAGAGACACAGGAGACAGTGTCCTGGCAGCAGTCACCTCTGACATGATTTCCATAGTGAATCTGAAAACATTCGGAGAGGCCGGCTTGCCACAGAGGCCTTGTTGTTTAGAGGAACGTTCATCATCTCTGATGCGTTCTGCAGCTGTTGTGTGTTCCTCTTGCCCTGAGGATTCTACTTCTGTTAAAGCTGGCTGGGCCTTGAAAGACCTTCATCATGTGATCCAAACAGGGGTTGACATCCTGGGCTTGTCTGCCTACTCCCACATCATCTCAAAGACCCTACTGGGCATTAGTTTGTTTTCATTATGCTGAATCGGAGAGTTTTGTTCCGTAGGGACAATCTTCCCCCAACATCAGTGAATTGACAATGAAATTGAATCAGAAAATAGATTCCCGTTATTGGAAAAGGCCTCGAGTGGACCACTACCAGATCATTAGTTCCAATAGGTTATAGGACAGATACGCATTTTACAGCACTGGGGATACTGGTTTCACTGGTGTGCCTTAAGGCAAAATCATAATGACCAGTCAGATGTGCGGTTTTCGTAAGCCAGACACATACTGCACTTGTACCGTTTACTTCTGCATTGCCATGTCTGTATGAATTAGAATATATTAGATGAAACTTTAATGATCCTAACGTGACATCCAGTACCAAGCATTACACCTGGCTGGTCAGTCCCTGTCTGAGTCTATCTCTATCTATTTCTCTGTCTGTAAGCGTGGAAGAGACCCACCATGCTCTACCTGTCCCTGGTTCATCATCCATCATCCTGTGTGTCTTTATGTCATCGATGACCTCAGCTCTTATGAAACAGTCTGTTGTTTTATAACCAGCTGTGTTCCCCGGTGGCTTCACCAATTTCATACCGGACTCGGTCAGTAAGAAATATGGGCTGGCTCAAGTAGAAATCTAAGAGATATTCTGTTCTCAAACCCAGGGACAAAACCAGTCTCTCCGGCTAGACAGAGTTCAAGGATGATTGCAAATGGTGGTCGCTGATCACGTTACTCTTAAAGAGACTCCAAATGTGATAAAACAAATGGTTTATTAGGGTCATGGAAATGTTCCCCGAGATGGAAATCCCACAGGAAGGGATGTAGTTGGGCCGAATGTAATTGAGTTCATTTCCTGGGTATAGTGTGACTTATGTATGTTATGGTCATGGCTGCTGTCCTAACCGAGCCTTATTTTCTTACAGGAAGCCAAGAAAAAATATGACAAGGAGACAGAGAAGTATTGTGCCGTACTGGAGAAGCACCTTAGTCTTTCAGCAAAGAAGAAAGAGTCGCATCTACATGAGGTAAATGTGTGTGTGTGTGTGTGTGTGTGTGTGTGTTCATCTTTCTTTCTCTCAGATTGAATACATTTCTGCACAGACATCCACCCATTCCTTTCCTTCCTCCCCTCCTCTAGGCGGACAGCCAGGTTGACAACGTACGGCAGCATTTCTACGAGGTTTCCCTGGAGTACGTCTTCAAGGTGCAGGAGGTCCAAGAAAGGAAGATGTTTGACTTTGTGGAGCCCGTAAGATGACACTCTTGTTTTTCTTTCTCTTATGTAATGCTCCTTTATTTTGGGGGGGGGGGGCTTTTTTTCAAGCCCTCGGGACGGTTTAGACTGAGCTGACACTTTATGTGCTTAGTGGTTTGTGGTGGTGCTAATGCAGTTGTGCACGTGAAACCTGCAGAAACCTGCAACCTGCACAAGCATTTTGCACGAGACCTGGTACCTATGTGGACATTGAGGTATTCTAATTGGAAAATCATGACTTGATTAGCAGACGTGGTATAAATAAGGTGCTAAACTGGAGAGGTTTATTTGCATAGTAGTAGTGATTAGCCCTCAGACATAGTCACTCAATACTAGTGTTTGGGATGTTTTAGTGCCTTGCTCAAGGTTGATAGTGTTGTTGAAGATGGGGAAACATTTTTGCACACAGAGACTACGGGTTAGAGAGGTTAACCTGTAGTGTGTTACCTGTTGGAAGGTCCATAGGAGCCTGGCACACAATATAGTTGTGCTCTCCTTTATTTCCTACCCTTTCAAATGTTTAATTCAGTCTTTGCCACTTGATAATATTATGTTGGCATTAGTCACTACTTCAGTTAATCACTATTTTTAGGTGAACATTGTGCTTGGTTATGTTCCAAACTGTCCATACTGCCTCTTCTAGGAATCGTCTGTATTAAACTATTGAATGAATAGATGAAGGTGACTGTTGCTCAACACTCCTCACAGTGACTCAACATAGCTAGAGTGGAGCTGACAACATTAGGGACTCTAAATGCAGCTAATGACCACATCATTCTCTTATTTCTCACTTCCTTATTGCTCCTCCTTGTACTCCTCCTCATCCTTTTCCCCATTGTCCATATCCCCTGTTTCCCCCCCCAATCATCTTTCTTGTCCACCTCCTTCTCCTCTTCCTCCTCTTCCTTCACCCCCTCCGCCTGTTGTCTTTGTTCTGTCAGCTGTTGGCGTTCCTCCAGGGCCTGTTCACTTACTATCACCATGGCTATGAGCTGGCCAAAGACTTCAACCACTTCAAGACCGACCTAACCATCAGCATACAGAATGTAAGGACACACAATATTGCGATACAATACTACAATGAACAGAAGATTGAAAACGCTGTATGATTCAAGAAGAAGTCTGAGAAGAGAAAATAAAAGGCTGCAGATGGAGAAGGTCAAACACCAGCTGTTACGCAAAATGTCATCTGCAAATACTATAGCACTTGAGGTCAAAAGGTCACACAAAGACCTTAAGACTATAAAACTGCTAGTTGCGCCTGTTTCTTGAGAATTTGTCTAAAAGCGTGAATATACATGAGGCGAAGCTCCTTCTATTCTAGTCTGTCATTCTGGATAAGAGCTTTGCTTAATGCCTAAAGTGTGTGTGTGGGTGTGTGTGTGTGTGTGTGTGTGTGTGTGTGTGTGTGTGTATTTACTGCTGTATATGTGAGCATAAATTATAGTGGGATACATGATTGTTTCATATGTTGTATAAAGTGCATTGCATTAGGAAGGAGATGTAGAGATCATATTATGTAGGATGTTAGATACTTCTGTTATATTATTTCTGAGGTTTTATGTTTTTCTTTCTTACTATGTCATG
>CABFOS010027068.1:6105-18236 GCA_900660315.1 Diretmoides pauciradiatus
ATGATGATGATGATGATGATGATGAGCATGCAATTTGTATATATATACAAATTGCATGCTCATCATCATCATCATCATCATCATCATCACCACAGTGAAGCTGCTTTGCTTTTTCCAGCCTGAGACTGTCAGAATGACCATACTGGGCCGTCTCATGAGCCTCACACACCTGGATGACGTGTTGGTAGCAGAGGAAGAGGCTGCTGCTGCTGTTCAGATGGCTGCTGGGTCAAGAATTAACCAGGTTAAGGAATACACTGATCCCTTTGCAGATATCACATAATTATAATAAGAATTTTATTTATAAAGCGCCTTTCATACAAAAGCAACTCAAAGTGCTTTACAGAGTAAAAACAAATAAATAAAAAACAATAAAAACAAGGAGAATAAGACCAGTGCTTTACAAAGTAAGAACAAATAAACAATAAAAACAAAGAGAATTAAGAAAAAACACATAAAAAGGAAAATAAATAAGTTAATTAAAATCAAGATTAAAAAGATATGTTTTTAAGTGTCTTTTAAAAATGTCCACCGAGCCCGCCTCTCTAATGAACAATGGCATACATGGATGGTTGCATGTATGAACGAATGATAGCCAAAAAGGCCAATAATTGAAAATATAAATTCTAATTCAAACTGGAACAAGTATAGAAAAAATATAATGTCCCATTTTCTTTCATATTTCTTTTATATTATTACTTTGTTTCCTGTATTCCTGTATTCTTTGTAGATGTGTCAGCATGTGTCAGTCTGGTACTCGTTCATAGTTGTATTGCATTGTCTTGCTGATCTGTTTCTGCTCTGATTGCAGGCAGCTCTTCTGGTGCACTCCCGTACAGACAGCGAACGTCCCCGCAGTCTCAGCCTGCTGTCAACAGCTCAGCTCCTATGTCAGCTTAGTTCAGCACCCTGGGACCTCAACAGAGAGCTGGCACCAGGCTGGACTGCAACGGTGAGTTTCATCAACAGCTTGCTTTCTTCAGTGTACAAACAGTATGGGCTTGTGGGTTCATCTGTAAAGGAGTGACTACAGACGAACATTTGTCTACTTATTATATAATTTGTTAAGTTAAGTTTAAGTTAAGTTTTTAGGAAAATGCTATTGCTAGATAGATTTGAAATCGGATACTTTCTTAAATTTGTGTGCGTGTATGTGTGTGTTTGTGTATGTGACTTGCTTTATAATTTGCTTAGTTTGAATGAAATGAAAGATTTCAGTCTTACATGCAACTTCTTTTAGAGATATTTCAATTAACTTGAATCATACAAACTCTGTCTGTATGCAATTTTAATTCAGTTCTGACATCTGAATGCTAGATCACAACCCTGAACCTGGACAGCCAGAACATTTCCAAGCTGAACAACCTGGACAAGCTGGTCAACCTACGCTGGGCTTCTTTCAATGACAATGAAATCTCTAAAGTGGAGGGGCTTGACAACTGCCTGCACCTGGAGGAGCTGTCCCTCAACAACAACTGTATCAGAACGCTGGATGGTCAGTCACACTTTCAGTTTGACCATGAAAGGGGAGACATCACAAAATTATATTACAGAGGGAAAGGACATCAACACCTTTGTTGTTCATTGACATTAGAAACACCTGTGAAATGACTCTTTGATCCATATAGACATACATACATTGATGAATGGATGCCTCCCTGTACAATCACCTGACTTGTGAATATGTCCACATATAACAGTAATATCAAAATAAATGCTGACACACACACATACACACACAAATGAACAAGTTGGGGGGCTGGTTGTGGTCATATTCAATTCACTACAGTATGTTTCACTGGCATGAATGTTACATGGACAGTATTGCAAAAGCATCTAAATAATATCAATTTAAAATGTATTACACTAATAGAATAAACAGTACATAATAAAAACATGTTAATGAAGGATCTGGGTCACTTTGTATTCAACTCTCATACCCAGACCCTTCATTGCAGTCAGTATTTCAATGTGTTCAAACAATCTTTTGTTTCTGTCATTCTCATAGGACTGTCAAAACTGCATTGCCTGAATAAACTGAGTATGAATGAGAACCAGCTGTCTTGTCTGGACGCCTCAGTGCTGGACCAGCTGCCCAACCTGCACTTCCTGTCGGTGGAGAACAACTGCATCGGCTCCATGCATGGAATCCAGAGGGTTCGCTCCCTCCTTGAGCTGTACATCGGCAGCAACCACATTTCTACCACACGAGATATCTACTACCTTAAGGCGAGCATCTCACAGAAGAAAAAAATAAATAAGCATGTTAAATTGCAACCGCAGGTATTTCAATTCACTTCCCTTTTTTTAATAATATTGCCTAAGAGCTAACCTTTGTTTTCTTCAGGGATTGACAAACCTCATCATTCTCGATCTTTACGGGAATCCTTTATTGGAGAAACTGGAATTCTATCGGATGTATGTGGTGTTCCAGCTGCCCTCCCTAAAAGCACTGGATGGGATTGCGGTGGTATGCATCAATAGCCATCAACCAATCTAACTGATCAAATGTTGTAGTGTTGGTAACATAAAGAGTCTATATCCCGAATGTTGAAAGACATGGTGATGCTGTTGTGTTCTTTAGGAAGTAACTGAGTGTGAGAATGCAAAGGATGTGTTCGGGGGCCGACTAACCCCTGATATGGTGGCAGAGAAGCTGGGATACTCTAACTGCTCATTAACTGACATTAAAGACCTCACCCTACAGTCCTGCTCCATTAGGTAACGAAATGGCTCATCTAAATATGATATAGGCAATAGTTGAAATTAATTTGATTGTAATTTTTCAGTATGCTCAAAAGTATCTACGTATCTACATCGTCCTCCTTCACAGGATGGTCGACCTGGTTCCAGTAGACTTGTTCCACAACCTGTGCAGTGTCAACTTGGAGCACAACAATCTCACCTCCTTCTCGGGCCTCGTCTACCTGCCCAACGTCAAGGTAATTACACCAAATGCCACATGTGAAGCTGGCTTGAAATGAGAGTTTGAGCCTTGGACAAATTCATTATTTCCAATCTCTTCCTTGCAGGCTCTGTGTCTGAACTATAACCACATAGAATCCATCCTACCCAGGCAGAGGGCTCAGGCCCACCTGACTAACAGACAGATGCTACACCACAAAGTCAACTCCAGTGGCTATGGTCAGCAGTGCCCATCGAAAGGCAACAGGTAATATGACACATTTCTCATTTTAATGAAAGCCAGTAGAAAAAGTGTTTTTCCAGATAAAACCTGCTCCTTTTTGTTGCAGCAAAGTATGGACTTTGAATGTAATTTATAGATTTTAACCATGTGGGGGCAGCACTGACCAGCACATGTTTTACTTGCTCTTGATAAATTCTGATTGTTTTCTAGACTAGTTTCTCACAAGTACACAACTCATCTGGCTTGCTAATAAAATACATGTAGTTTCAAGAAGTGCTAGAGTGGTCCAAGGTCAGTGTCATGCTTAGCAATACTATTTTCCATTTAATATTCAAACTTTTAAAATTAATTTGACATTTTCTACATGCTTGTTGTGTCATGAAAAATGGGAAATGCATTTTCATTTTGTAGAAAGCAATACATAAAATAGAAGTGATAAGCGTTCCACTGAATGTCACGCTTTTGTTTGTCTGTGATTGCCTTGAGTTGGACTGCACTTGTGAAGTCTGACCAGTTAAATGAGGCAGCGGGGGGAGAGAGAGCTGTTCATTTAACCAGAGAGATAAGCAAACACACAGAGCTCCCATTCTGTGACTGTGTTTAAGGGAAGCTGGGCCCACAGACAACCTAGAGCCACTGATGGGCAGCCTGGAGGTGCTGCATTTGAGTCACAATGGCATATCCAATATGGCCAATCTACAGCTCAGCAGGCTCACCAATCTTAAAGCACTCTTCCTTCAAGGTACGTACGGGTGGTGTAACACCCCTCCCTCACAAAACATGTGAAAATTACAGTGTATAGACATTGTGAAAAGGAAAGCACAGAGAGCAAAGTCTCCTTTAGACCTCAGACAGGTGGGAGATGAGGCTTGAAGAAAATAAATAAGACTTTCTTTTCAACTGCTTTTGATGGCATTTGATTGTGTTTTGCTTTATCAGGGTGATTTGCCCCACAAATCTGACCTTACCCTCGTCTGGTCTTCATTTTTTTGCTTATAAACCTTTCAAAGTCTTTATAATTTGGGTGCAAGAGTATTCTCTCCTTGTGTAAAGGGAAATGCCCTGTATATTATCTTAAAAGACTTAACATTTTTTACATTATTTAGGGCATGTTACTTTTCCATTTGTCTTTTAGAAATATTAGACTCCCCAGATTTAGTTCACAGTATTCTACCTCAATGTGGTAATTTCTTATGTTTTTCTTCTCTCCCCAGGTAATGAGATCAGCCAGGTGGAGGGCTTGGAGGGGCTTTACCGGCTCAGAGAGCTGGTGCTAGACAGGAACCGGATCAAGGCCCTGTCAGAGAACTCCTTTATAGCTCAGACCGTCCTGGTGGAGCTGCACCTAGTGGAGAACCGCATCCGGGAGCTCAACCACCTAGAGCCTCTCACTGAGCTCCGCAAGCTCTTCCTTGGCATGAACAAGCTACAGGTACTCTGCCAGGCTTCAGCAGCAGTAGCCTCCTCACTGGCCTAGATCTGTGCCTGTGTATTGAGGTTTTCATTAGCATTGCTATAATGAGAGGAGTACACCACACTGATTTCCTGAGGAGACCACCAAGGTCACAGACAGCTTTTGTATAGTTTTTTATTTACCACTGACTTCTACTGTTTGATTCATATGCAAAATGTGTCGGATGTTTAAGATGTATTTTTTTCAAACTACAGAGGTATTACTTCTCCCTGTGTTTGCAAACTAGGACATGAAATATAGTAATTATGAGTCGCATGCATGGGGTAGTATTAAGGAGAATCAACTTTGATTGAAGGTCAGGGTGGTATGTATGAGGAGAGAGGGGAACAATCAAGGCAACGTGTAATCAGCTTCTCAGTCTACATCTCCTTCTCACCTCGGGAGAGTGATTTGCAGTTTTGTTGCCAGATGCTTTTCCCCTTTACTTCCTTAATCTTTTCATGCTTTCAATTAACATACATAGACATAAAATATAGCAATCATCCCAGCGCATCAGTCTTCACAGTGGGAGCTTCTTTGAATCACAGCCAAGTCCAGTCATAAACCTGAGGATGAGAGAGACACTCTCATGTCCCTTCGCATGCCCAAACTCTCTCATGAGATTAATGGGGGCTCACACATGTAATCTGTTTCTATCCTCACTACACCAAATTAAAGTTCAGCCCTAATGCACATGTCTCAATGTAGAGTAGGCAGGGAAGCAGAAAAGGTCACTATTGTTATGATTATGATTATGATTATTATGATGATGATGATGATGATTATCATCATCATCATCATCATCATCATCATCATCATCATCATCATCATCATCATCATCATCATCATCATCATCATCATCATCATCATCATCATCATTATTATTATTATTATTATTATTATTATTCATGTTATTATTATTATTCATGTTTTTTTAATCTTTTGTTTCTCTACTTTCTGTAGGATATTTCAGAGCTTGACAAACTAGAAGTACTTCCCTCACTGACTGAGCTCTCTGTTGTTAGCAATCCTGTGAGTATTACCAATGTTTATCTACCTCAAAGTTCATCTAACACAATGTGGCGTCATGAATTGATCATTATTATTATCCAAAAGTATCTGTAGGTACTCTAGGTAGCTAATGAAATACATCATAATTTTCCAATAATATGACACATACTGTAACATGCGTGCTCCTTTTGTGAAGGTTTTGCTATTATGAGCTCTGATCATTTAATTGAATCCACTAGCTGTTGTTGGAGATCATAAGATGCTTTGAACTCTTCTTTTTTTTACTCACAAACAAATGATCAGAAGCATGCTCACAGGCTCACTTTCTCACGTCCACAAACCAAAACACTAACCCAGTGTAACTCTGTGGTTCTAAATTAAGCGATTACATGATGGGCCGTCTGCTGTGCCTAAAACTGGCCAGAATCAAAGACAAATCCGTTGACCAAATGGCAGGGCTCTATTGGCCCGAGTACAGCACCCATCTGGAGTTCATGGATCAGGCCTGTGCAGAGCCCACAGCCCAGCCCTGTTGTCCGTGGGGCAATGCTCAGCTGTGGTAGACTCTTTACCCCACAGCACCCATCCCCCTTCTCTTCCCATAGGGGGCTTAATCCTGCCAGGGGGTAGAAGCCAACAGCCTCCCTCGAGACAATACCTTCTGCTGTCGACCACATGAGATCACCCATGTTCCCTAGCCAAATTCTGTCTTCTCCTCTCAGCTGCACATCCATTGGCATGCATTGCTTCCTCAATCACAACAGTGTCCCGCAAGAACACACAGTTCTATGACTGGACAGGATGGAGGGTGCCCTCAGCTGGGCAGGGAGAAGGGAAGGACCAGGGAGCTAACTGCAGCTATCAGCTGGGTCACTGGAATAGCTGTTGGGAACATGGTCTCTGGAGGTTGGGGGCCTCAGGGAGGTGCACGGGACCCACATAGCTTCACACACACTTGTATAGCAGATATCTCACGACAGGCTTCACTCAGGCTCCGTACATGAATTTGTTTGATGCTAGCCAGGTCAGTGCAATTTATTTCCAGCTTGTTTCAGTGAACAGGTGTTTGTTTTTCTCACAGGTGGCCCGGCGTTCCCTTCACAGGCCAGCAGTAGTGCTACGTCTCTCCAGGTTGCAGGTCCTGGATGGAGTGGTGGTCACCCTGGAGGAGAGGACCAGGGCAGAACTCCTCTGCACAGATGCACCAGTGACAGCTTGTGTAAACATGCACGCATACATAACAAAAATCAAAATGCTTTTACTGAGCGGGCGTTCATGATCAGCCCCCAGATTGTGAAATGACCTCCCTAA
This sequence comes from Diretmoides pauciradiatus, assembly GCA_900660315.1. Lineage (NCBI taxonomy): Eukaryota > Metazoa > Chordata > Actinopteri > Trachichthyiformes > Diretmidae > Diretmoides > Diretmoides pauciradiatus. The sequence goes on from CABFOS010027068.1 coordinate 13,029, forward strand.
GAAACTCAGGCTAGCTATATCCAAGTCATCTTTTAAATCTCTGTTTAAGGCTCATTTTTTATAGACTGGCTTTTATGTGATGATTTATTTCAATTTGTTAATCTTGTTATTTATTTTATTTCTTCTGTTTTTATGTGAAGCACTTAGTAAACTCTTTCGATAAATTATAAATAAATAGATTAATCAAAACTTCAACATACCATATTTTACCTATAGAATAAGGATAGACTAACTGCATTTTACATAAAAGTACAAAATTGAAAGCAGCAGACCCTTTGATAGATTTATCTTTAGCATTATAATGTAATGGAAAGCAGAAGAAATAAATGTGCAACATCATATTGAAGATCAAAGGCATATGTTATATGGAACTATGTAGAATATATAGAGTTATGATACTGTGTATAGTGAGTTGGTACAGAAAATGTCAACGAAGGCCTTGTTTCTGTAAAGGCCCATAATGGGCCTTATCATGTTAAATGCAATCCAACTTAAAACACAGAGACAACAACCAAACAGCAGCTACCAAAAAACTGTGAAAAAATATGGATCAAATTGATGTCCACGTAACGAGAGCGCAGAGCAGTAATGTTCCTCCAGCTCTGAATTAAAAGCAGCCTAAGCCTGCTGGCTTCATCCTGCTGATTAGATGAAATGTGCCCGGCCGATAATGCACCAGTGGATTTACCCCCTATTAGCCAGGTCAACACGACCCCCTCTGCTTGTTAATAGTAGATGTGGGAACGACAGACCGGAGATCCTGGGCTTTCTCATTAAAAACATAGACACAAAGAGTTCCCCCCATTGACCCCCACAACCCTTTCATTTCAGCCATATGCCTGTGCCTGCTTCTGTTTTTCTTTTAATTTGAACATTACTATTGTTGAGTAGTCATTACCATTCCTCTATAAGACACTTACATATGTGGAACAACAGCAATTTAATCATCCATACTCCGCACTGGGTGTGTGGGTGCAGTAGACACACTGTAGTGACAATGGAAGCCATGGGAGGCAGGAGACATGGGAGCCGCTACTTGACAAGGTTACACAGATTAGTTAGGCCAAAGAGGCCCAGAGGCACACAAGAGGTCATTCTTTCATATTATCTGAGCAGGAGTATCTGCTCATCCTCTCAAAACCATTCCTGTATTAACTTTGCCTCCATTCCCCTCTGTCTGTCTTTCACACAGCCATACTCCCAGTGTCCTGGGGCTTCTGTGCCTAGCATGGATATAAACCTACCTGGACTCCTACCCCTCATGTCTCGTAACACCCCTCTAAGAGGTATGGGTCTGACTGGAGGACTACAAAACTTCTTGGGGCACGATATCCTGCCATGCAACATGTATGAGGCCCAACCTCATGACACTTCCAAGCGTGAGTGGGACATTTCTATGGTTTATTTTCTTCAACTTCTAGTCAAGAGGGCTGACTTCAGTATTATCATAAACCAGGCAACTGTTGAGTATGAAGTTAACTGACAAACATCGACCACAGAGTGTATGAGGTCAGTCTGTATGTGGTGCCTCCACTCAGTATTTGATACTCTTATCCTGACCCAGGCACTCTAAACCACACTACTGTGTTAATTCTCAATCTCAGACAAGAAGCACAAACACAGTAGTGCTGCCCGCAGTGGCCAAGCAGAGATCGCCTTCAGGCACATCAGAAGAACAGGGAGCAGCCTACCCACCACAGGTCTCCTCACTTACCCCAATCTGGAACAAGACAGCAGGTTGATAAAACCTAAAACACAGAGATTTATGTTTCTATTATTGTCTTTCTTTAAAATATTGGAGCTATGTACAAAAGAAGATACAATAGACTAACTCACACATATTGTTGTATTCCAGATTTCTGAATGCTGGTGCTCCTAAACCCCCACCCATGTAGCCGCCCTGGGAAGAAGGCCTTGGTAGTAAAAAGTGGAGCACACTGACGCTCATTGTTAATGCACACATGCTTTGTTCACTTAAGCTCAATAGCCACAGCTCTCTAACTGCCTTACATTCCATTTTTGTCTAGTATTTTATATAGTATTTTTTCTGACATAACGTTGGAAGACTTTTGGAATGTACACTGAGACTGAAACGTCTCAATGTACATGTTAATATGTTTTTCGGACATGTTATTGTTTATTTGTTTTAACTATTTTGTTTTGTTGTTACTTGCTTTTTTTACTCGTTCGAAATAAAGACTTTCATTCATTCATTCATTCATTCATTCAAGTCCCCTGTACTGCTCTGCTGAATTCTGTGTTCGATTAAAACTGCTTTGGGGCTAAATAAAATCAGGCGACTTGAGGGAGGTCATGTAGTACATCCCTTTTACATCCCTCCCTTATGTATAATGAATCTGACTGCCATTTTTATCCACATATGTGGATCACTAACCATGGTAATCTGAGGATGAGAGGTTTTGGTGTCGTTTCCACTGCTATCCCATCCCTTCCCCTAAACAAGTGAAAAAACACCCACAGATGCAAGGCTGTGCGAGGCTGGCATGCTGCATCCATTGGGTCAAATGGATCCCCAACAAGTGGATAATCCAGCTTTAGCACACCTCTCTGTGGACAATAATCTGCAGTCACTCAGATAAAGATGTAATCTTGAATGAGGTCCAAATGGATTGCAGAGATTGTCAGTTTCATCATGTTAGCCTCTTTTCAAAAAGCCCACCACGATTTCCACACTAATAGGCAAATCTCATGTGTAGTAACTGGAAATGAACCAGTCGCCTACTCCACTTTGAATGATGTTAGCCCTGCAGAACATGACATTATAATTCTCCCTGTCTTCAAGTGAGTCTAACCTAGTACTGTACTTATGTGTAACACAAACGCCAATCAGAGCCACAGTGGTAATGATGATAATGTCTTAGCCTTAAATGTGGAAGATATGGCCTGAATCAGGGGCTCTAAACTCTTTTCAATTCAGGACCATTAGGCTGGAGATTTTGCTGGGGTCCTGGAATGTTTCATAAGTAGAATAATAGAGCATGCAATTGACTGGACACAGTTTTTGAGAAAATATACCCTTTGTACTAACTATTAAATGAAATTGTAAAAAGTAAACTCGTGTGCATTTCACTCAGGATGCCCTCTAGGATTCCACTTTGGGAATCACTGGTTTACATGATTCAGTAATAAAGCTGGGAGCAGGGGTATGGTTTTTATCCCCCCCCCCTGTCCGACCTCAATCCTCAATTTTGTGCGTAAGTGATGTTAGTCTGACCACTAGGTGTCCTTAGTGATCCACTAGCTCTGCCTGTATGACACTACTAATCAGTCTACAATGAATTTACCTCTTCTTTTCTAGCCAGTAATCTATCATCTGAAGGCCAGGTTCAGTGGTTATGCTTTACGTTACATTTCCAGCTAGCGTGGCCTTTGCTAAACATGTGACACAACAGCCAGTTCTGGGCAGCAAAAGAGAGATGCTCTTGCCTAACGAGCTCCTCTAATGCATGTACTTAACTTCACTTAATTTGTGTTAATTCCCAGCATTAAGCGGGGCTAATGACTGTGCACTGGATGCACTGCCATTACCTTGCTCTGTCTGACATCAAATGGCAGCTGATGGGCTCACACAGAGGAAAAAAACTCTCTAATGCACAGATTTGGGGGCTCAGTGAGTGTTCTAATGCATTAGGTATTGCAAAAGGATAATTACACATTTTACAGTATATTTGTATACAGTATGTCCAGTATGGATATGTGATAAAACTAACTATTTTCGTGGGATTATATTTCTGTGTGTATAGTAGGATTGTAGTGAGTACCACTTCATACGGTACGTTTCTCCTTGCGTATCTGTCAGTATTTTAACATTAAAATGACATTAGCATAAAGATTGTGAATAATTCATCAGTCTTGAGTGAACCCAGATGCACTGGGCTGTCATTTCTCTCTCTCTCTCTCTCTCTCCTCCCATGTGGGTAGAGCACATGGTTCATAGCTGGTTTAATGGGATGGAATGTGACAGGTTATGTTTTCATCTGCCTGATATGGAGCCTCGCCTGGGAGGGAGGAGGGAGCGAGAGAGAGCGAGAGAGAGAGAGAGAGGGTGGGAGGGAAAGTAAGTTAGTCTCCGCAACCATAGACTGGATTCATAATTAGACATGTTTGAGCTTGTTGTGAATCAGTTAGAGATTATGCTCTTTCCCCCAACCCCAACACACACACACACACACACACACACACACACATGCTCTGTATGGGGCCATTACTGCTGGTCCAGTGACTGCCTACATTTTGCTGTGTCTGTTCATTCAGAGCACCATTAGTCCAAGACTCTGTGAATAATTGCTGAATGGACCATGTTTTCAATGCTATCTACTCAGGTTCCAGTGTTGTGGGTTGGGGGGTTGAGGTTGTGGGTTAAGTGAGAGGGACGAGGACATTGATTGATATTGGAGGCCAGTCACAAAGATGTTACAGTATTATGTAGACATTATGTATAGGTAATATATGAACAACAGTAGACTGCACATACATTACACACTTAGCACGTTGCATTAACTTAAAGAAGTGAGCAGAGGTTACTGTTACATCAAAATCAATCCTAGCCTTAGCACTGCGATTGTGAAAATGAAATGGTCTTTTCGGTGCTGATGGAAACCAAATGCGGGTCATCATCAAAATGTGAATGATTTTGTTTTCAAAAGGTGCATATTATGTCCCAAGTTCATTTTTAAGTCGCACGAATAAATTCAAAAACAATCTCTCCATATTCTTCTCTAGAAATCTGTCATTGAGTTATTGTTGTCACTTGTAATTTTCCTGTCATTTTTTTTCCTGTCAGGCTCCTTGGAATAAAATAGAGGGAAAGGAGAAAGAGGGAAAATATAGATAAAAGATTGGAGTGAGAGTGATAATTAGAATGAAAAGAGAATTGCTATTATTTTGCGCAGACATTCTGTTGAGAGCATCTGTGTTATTTATCACATTATTGCAATTACACAAAACCTGTTGCTTGGATGAAATGGCAGGAATAAGATAACAATTATCTGGGTATGTATCAGAAATAAAGTCTCAGAGTACCCTCAGATGCTCTGCCATTTGTGGATAGGCCAATATGGTGTAGGGGTTTGTTTTGCTCCACAGTATTTGCATTTTGAGTTTCTCCTTTAACGGCCCTTAATTCTTAATTCAAGTTGATGTTCTTCCCCAGCAGTCCTAACAAAAAATGACCAATGAAGTGGATTA
>CABFOS010027072.1:0-10986 GCA_900660315.1 Diretmoides pauciradiatus
TCTCTGTCGGGAACATTTGAGCGGCGAGGTCAACAGTCCAGAGGGATGTACACCCAGGGTTGAGTCAATCTGGGAACCCAGAGGCTCAATCGGTCTGACGACCATCTAAGTCTCTGGGATTATGTTATGCTATGTTTTATTTATTTGATATGGACATCACAATTACATTGGAACAATCACTTGGACAGACCAGATGCATTGCTAATTTTAGACACCAGTCCACAGGAGGCTTTTCTAAAAGAAGGATAAATATTAAAAAATCTACAATACAAAACCATTCAGGATACATACAAAGTACAGAATTAAAATCATTAATCAAAATCTAAAAATACCGTACATAATCAAAAGAGCACAAAAAATTCATGAAAACAATAAAACCAGTCTGTATCTATACGTGTGAACACTGTTGTTTCAATTTTAACCAGACTTTAAGCCCTTTGTTGAAAATATTGACATCAGTTTCCAGTTTTAAATGAGTAGGCAGAGAGTTCCATAGGTGATTGATAGCCACTAGTTTTCGGTTATCCGGTCTAGCCAGGATATCCAGCCGCCGATCATTTAGTTTTTACGGTCATTTTTTATATCAAACTTTTGCCATATCCTGTCGGCAAGCAAGCTAAGGCGTCGCATTTGTCAAGCAAATACGGAAGAGGAAGTCGCTATCTGCAGATCGTTCGTTTTTCATCCGATTGATTTGTGGCCGGAAGAGGAAGTCGTTCTTTGGATCCGCTGGCTAGACCGCATCACCCAAAACTAGTGGCCATTAAGTCTACTATCGTTATAGTAGACTCTGGGTTCCGAGATCGGGGTTGAGTAAACACAAAATACAAAATTCACATTCATCACATCTGGCCTTGCAATCCATTACACAATAATTAATCCTGTTCCTGTTATCCGTGTGCTTTAACCTTAGAGGTCATTCTCTCTGATCGCTCTGCACTATTCCACTTACTGGACCTCAAAGACTTAACAAGCAGGCTTTAACATCACATCCTTTCATGACATCGGATGACAGCGCTAGATGAAATCTCATTCCCGTCCACCTGTCTGCTGCACATGGGTGAATGAGCCGGCTAAAGAGACAGAGAAGGGCTGAATAGAGTCGGTGCCTGCGGCAATCTGAAGCCAATCTCCAGCCGGCTGCAGAACAGAAATGAGGCTGTCCTCTTTTCTAGCCGCCTGCTGCTGCTGCCGCCGCTTAATTGACACAGCACTCCGGCGCATCGAGCGATCAGCTTCCTGATACAAAGTGATGCCTGTCAATTACCGGCTGACGTTCATTCCCTGACTGCAATCACAACCTGGACTGCAGGAACGTCCCTTTGAGACCCTCTCCACACAGCTTCCACTTACATCCCACACAATCTGGGAACCCAGAGTCTACTAGAACGATAGTCTCTGGGGTTGACGGCCACTAGTTCTGGGTTATCTGGTCTAGCCAGCGGATCCGAAGAACGACTTCCTCTTTCAGCCGCAGATCATTTAGTTTTTAGTTTATAGCTTTTACGGTCATTTTTTTATCAAACTTTTGCCATATCCTTTTAGCAACAAGCTAACACATCACATTTGTCAAGTAAATACGTTAAACAAAGTTAAACAATTGGACGAAAAACGATCCGTGATAGCGACTTCCTCTTCCGGGGACCGGGCATCCACCGGCCGTTTTTCAGTGCGATTGCTTTGTTTAAGGTATTTGCCTGACAAACGTGATGTTTTAGTTTGTTGCCGACAGGATATGGCAAAAGTTTGATATAAAAAATAACCGCAAAAACTACAAACTTAATGATCGGCGGCTAAAAGAGGACGTCGTTATCTGGATATCCTGGCTAGACCAGATAACCCAAAACTAGTGGGTTATCAGAGGCTCAGACGGTCGTCAGACCGATTGAGCCTCTGGGTTCCCAGATTACATCGCACACAACACCGGCTAACACCCACCTCATAACAATCGCGGTATAACAACAACAACAACCCAAACAAAACCCCTCAAACTTTCAGACCATGCCCCTTTCATTTCCCACCAGAGTAGAACTCATCAGGAATTGATGGAGGCATTGTTTTCCTCGGCTGCACCACGGGGTTGTTTCTAAATACAGGTTGGCTGCCTACACCTTCCCAGTATCGTAATCACCAGCCGCCAGCAGCCGTCGTCTACTGCTGTCTCACGGCGTTATGCAAAGCAGGCAGACGAAGAAAAACTTCCGGGCTGATGAGTCATGAGCTCCAACTTGTGGTTAATTACGCTGGGGACTCTGGCTCTTCGTCTTCTAGCTCCAGGCAAAGGAACCACAATGATTTTGTTATTGGTTCATTACAAGCTTCTTCTTTTTTCGTGGTTTGTTTTCATTCAAACATTCTGACCTACATACAGTAGTAATGTTTTGAAATGGTCAAGAATGAAAAATGAAAGGATGATTCTCCTCATTCGTTAAATGGCCTGTTTTGAACCACAGTGATGGACATGTACAGATCACCTCTCGTGGCTCGTAGATTGAGCCACAATTTACTGCTTTGTTCATTGCATTACTTCATGTTCACGCTGAATTTCATTCTGTTCGTCTGCACATTTATAATCCTGAATCATTTTAGTATTAGACCTAAATGAAAATGTCAGACTTGCTGCTGATTTGTGGACTAAACATGACGGTATATAAAGGAGATTTGTCCTATTAGGTGTAACCATCTATTTATTTTAGGGATGCACGATATATCGGTCATCGTATCGGTCGATAATTACTTAAAAATGTATTATTGTTATCGGACAGATATCAATATCGATATCGATATTGGTCGATATGACCATGGAAATAATTGGTTATAGGATATCGGCCAAAATTAGAGATATATATAGATGGATGGATGGATGGATTGATAGATAGATAGATAGATAGATAGATAGATAGATAGATAGATAGATAGATAGATAGTAGGGATGCACAATATATCGGTCATCATATTGTATCGGCAGATAATTACTTATTAATCTATGACCATGGAAATAATCGGTTATTGGATATCGGCCAAAATTTCAATATCGTGCATCCCTAGTTTTTTTCTCCTGAATAACTGATGATATGATGGTGTCACTACCTTCAAAAATCCATACATACAATCTCAATCTTCTACAGTGAAGTCTGTTGACTGGTGGACATTGTCGATATCTGAGGGACAGACACAAGCATCTCCTGTTATTTCCATAACTTTACATTTAAAAAAGGAAAAGGAAAAACATCTTTGGTTCCCCTTTCAGCTGTAGTCGCTCCCAGATTTTCACTTCTAAACAGACTCGCACTTTGCAGACCCACCCACAGATTTAGGTCAGAGCATCAGCTTTATTTTGGAGAAGAGTAGATTTTCTGAAGAGGCAGGGAGGTGACACACCTCTCAAACACACATACAGACATGGTCTGTATGTTCTAGTGGTGGGAAGTTCAGATCTTTTTTCAGACTCGGATATATGTTTTATTGTAATTTAGCTGAATCATAAAGCAGTGTGCCCTCAGGAATCTTCATGTATTCTCATGTGTCTACCATCACCCTGTATTTCCCATCATGCCTTTCACCTGGGGGAAGGTCCCAATGAGGTCACGTCCTGGTCAAGGCCGATATAACTCTGCTAAAATGAAGAGTGGTTAGAGAGCGCACGCTAACAGCTGATACTGGATCTCCCTCCATGTACATGTGTTGTAATAAATTCAACAGCTATTTAACTTTAAGCAGAGTACTACTTTTTTTTTTTAGATGTTCTTCAACAGTCGGATCACAGAAGGTGATGAACGAAAATACTCGCTGATTCGGATTGTAGATACCGGATCATTGAAGTAATGCGCAAATCCAAGAAAAAATGAACAATCCACTAGCAGTACGTACCGGATCGCTAGAAAGATTCGTTCAAAAAGAATGAATTGTTCATGAATGCTCACGTCTGCCGCCACAGCACGGAATGACTCCAAATCATGACAACCCAATATGATTTTTCAATCCTTATTAAATCAGGCAGGATGACTAAGAAAGCTTATCTGCCACGCCACATGCACCACACTGATAAAGTAGCTGCTTCGGTTTTTATACTTCAAAAACTACTAAATTTGTTTTATTACATACTAAAAATACCAGTGTTAATTGTCTTCAGTGAAAAACAACTACACTTGATTTTAATTAACAAACACGTGGCAGAATGACTTGCTAGACCAAAGTAACAGATTGCAATATCAGCCACACACACAAAAACATCCAGTAATAAATATCTCAAAATGAACTGTGTGGTGGAAATGAGTATTTCATTCAAAATAAAAGTTACATTTCTTGCAATCTCGGAACCCAGAGTCTATTATCGATAATAATAGTACACTCTGGGATCAACTCCCACTGTGTCTGGGTTATCTGGTCTAGCCAGCGGATCCGAAGAACGACTTCCTCTTCCAGCCGCCGATCATTTAGTTTTTAGTTTTTAGTTTTACGGTCTTTTTTAAATCAAACTTTTGCCATATCCTGTCAGCAAACAAGCTAACACATCACGTTTGTCATGTAAATACGTTAAACAAAGCAATCGGACTGTTAAGCGGCCGGCGGATGCCCGGTCCCCGGAAGAGGAAGTCGCTATCCACGGGTCGTTTTACAGTCTGATATTTGAACATTTGATATAAAAAATGACCATAACAAGTAAATGATCGGCGGCTGGAAGAGGAAGTCGTTCTTCGGATCCGCTGGCTAGACCGGATAACCCAGAACTATAGTGGCTGTTGATCCTAGAACTCGGACGGTCATCAGACTGATTGAGTCTCTGGGTTCCGAGATTGCACTAACCCTAACGCAACTGTGTCAATGACGCAAGCTTTGTGTTTTATTCATGTCTGCCCCAGACCGGAAGTGAGTGACAGCCTGATGTCGACTCTTCACGCCCTGCAGAAAGCTCTGGGGGAACCCAACGCCTTCAGCCAACAGGCAGCGGTAGGTCTGCTGTCTTATAGGCACCAATCACAAACCCAAGCAGAAGCACTAGCAGAAACAGAATGATTCATCTTTACTGCACAATGTGCCACAGTTTAAGTTTTCTATAGTAGCATACCAGATAGCAGACTAACACTGTATCAATGTAGAATCAATGATAATGCTTTTATCAATGCAACTACTGTAACATTGATTCTGCATCAGTTGTGCACTCTGAAATAGCCAACATCAATGTTCAATGTTTTATTCAATCAGTGTTATTCAAGCATTCATTTAACATTGAATTAGCATTGAAAGAATATCAAAGTCACCTGTTTTATGTCTATGGTGACTTGCCAGTAAGAACCAAGTCAATCACAACTGCTGAGTGGGGCTGCAGTTGATCTGATTTTCAGCCAACAAATCACCAACTCAAGAAATCAGGAAATACAACCTCGTTCAACTGGACATTAAGTAAAATATAATTTTATTAACAGTGCAATTCTACAATATGTACAATACATGAAAACAAACCTCAAACTTGAGAGAAAGGGACTGACTGAATCTTCACTGACACATTTAGATTGAGTAGTTTTTCAGTGATTTATTGGCTGATAGTCAACTGCAGGTCCACTTAGTCTCAGATTGAAAGGAGGTGAGATTAACATGTTTTTTTACTGGCAGGTCACCATATCCTGCTGTACATGAAGCAGTAGCCTCTAACACTCAAAGCCTCCAGTCTGTCTGAACACTCCTGTGTCTGTTGAGTCTCTTGAGTGTGTATGTGTCTCTACGCTCTCCTCAGAGGACTGCCTACACCACAGTGCTGCAGGAGTGGCTGCGTGTGTCCTGTCACAAGGCAGCGGACACGGCCGTGGTCAGGGCCTACATGGACACCTTCGCCGCAATCTCCCCTCAGTTGCTGGAGTTTGTGATCAACATGGCCGACGGCAATGGGAATACAGCGCTACACTACACCGTCTCCCACTCCAACTTCCCTGTGGTGAAACTTCTGCTGGACACCGGTGAGAGAGATGACTGTAAAATAGTTTTATTTGTGGCGTATCCCATTCTACCTACAGTATCATGTGCTGTGTTCAATCATAAGGTTTGAGTGTGAGACTGTCCTGGTGGTGGTTGTGCTGCTGGTGTATATGACCTGCCACCAATGATCGCCCTGTTTATCTCCCAGGCCTGTGTAACGCTGACAAGCAGAACAAGGCGGGCTACACGGCCATCATGCTGACAGCGCTGGCTGCCTTCCACTCTGACAGTGACCTTCACACCGTCCTGCAGCTGCTGCGCACAGGGGACGTCAACGCCAAGGCCAGCCAGGTACACCCTCTGCTGGTCTGTAGCCCTCCCTGCACCGCCACGCTGAAAAAACCTTATGTATGCGGTCACTAGGAACTTGTATTTATATAGCTCATTTCATACACAAGTAAGATTCAACGTGTTTCACATAAGAACACATTTAGACAGATGATTTAAAAGCACCAGACTAAAAGCAATACATGAATAGGGGATACGAGTTAAATCAGAGAGAACAAGAATGTTTTGAGCCTCATTTTTAAAAGAGGTGAGAGTTGGAGCACATCTCAGGTCATCTGGAAGTTTATTCAGCAGCAGCATCGGGCGTAGTAGCTTCGCCAGACTTGCTTTTTACCTTGGAGACGACTAGCAGACCAGTCCGGATGACTCATATCCTAAAGGCAAGTCGGAGATGTACTTTGGAGTTAAGCCATTTTGTGCTTTATAGACAAGCAGCAGGAGTGCGTGGCACATTGGAAGCCTAAGAACTGTAGTGTGTTCTGCTGTCTTGGTGTTTGTCAGCAGCATTGTGAATGAGCTGTAGCCCAGTGGGTTTTTAGGGAGACTGGAAAAGGACCATTGCAGTAGTCTAGTCTAGCCTATTGGTAATAAAAGCATGCACAGTATCAGTTTTTCTAAGTCAGGTTTGGACATAAGCTCTCTTATTTTGATGTGGCTGTTAAAATTTAGATCAGAATCCACAACACCAAGATCCTTAGCTTGGTCTTTACTTTTGTTTGCAACCGTACAATGAAGTCTAGGTGGCCTACTACAAAAGAAAGAGGCCACAGCGCAACACATCAAATGAATCATGAATGAATAAACAACTGGTGTATCATTCATCATTCAGTCATCCCAACATGACTCATCATTTTCCATACGCTCTCAAATGTACTCTGCAGACCAACCCTGCAAATGCAATATTCATGTACCCGACTATAACCTTAAACATAGCTTTCAAGAAAGCCACAGACTGAATGCCCCAGTGGGTCCTTAATGTTCTTTGTGTGTGTGTGTGTGTGTGTGTGTGTGTGTGTGTGTGTGTGTGTGTGTGTGTGTAGGCTGGTCAGACAGCACTGATGTTAGCAGTCAGCCATGGGCGTGGGGACATGGTGAGAGCGCTGCTGTCCTGTGGGGCGCAGGTCAACATCCGCGATGACGACGGCTCCACCGCGCTCATGTGCGCCTGCGAGCACGGCCACGTGGACATCGTGCGTCAGCTGCTGTCTGTGCCGGGCTGCGATGCCACTCTCACCGACAACGTGAGCAAACTATGGTTCCCTTCCTTATTCCTTTCTCACTCGCTGGGTTTCCCCTCACGCCGCCATTAACCCCTCGTTGCCTGTCTTTCAGGACGGCAGCACTGCACTGTCCATTGCCCTGGAGGCCAGCCAGAATGACATCGCTGTGCTTCTCTACGCACACCTCAACTTTGCTAAGCCTCCTTCCCCCGTGAGTGCTTACATGCAACACTAATCCGCACATACCTCTGTATTGCTGTCACAAAACACATGCACTCCCTCTTTTTTCATTATGGTCATCAACAGGCCAGTTCAGCTCAGTCAGTCAGGGCTGTGAGCCTTTACTCCTCTATACCTGGACACTATCAAACTTCATTGACAAAGTCCTTTTCTGTGAGTCATGCTTTAGCAGTATCTAATGAATAAAGGAAAGTAAATGTTCTAATATCGTGGACAATGTAACCATAAAGGAAAAAAATCCATAGTAACACACTGTTAAAAACAGCTATTGGCAATGTACGTTGAATTCCTGGGTCCATTATGTTGTTTGGTGGTGTATTTGTCTTATTCCTATGGAAAAGTGACCAAGCGTAGCCAATGTGACGGTATGTATTCACAGCACAGCTACAATGGAGTTTATTAATAGGAGGAAAAACAATGTAAACAATCTAAAACGCCAGTGGTGAATGTCAGGTTTTGGTGTTAGTCACGGTGAATCAAATAACACAGGCTTTTTTCTAGACTCACCACTTTGCACAAATGTCCAACAATCTGTGGTAGAAGAGGCGAAGATACTAATTTCTCAAACAGCAGTAGCCTCAATAGTCCATAATGCAATGCAGTTTTGAGGAAGGGCCGTGGGTCATTCTGGGAAATGTAGGAAATCACTAACTGAAGTAAAAGTAGACAAGTAGGTAAACCAAACAGGAATGTTAAAACACATATCAAAAGAACTCCTGGAATGCAATGAACTTCACAGTTTAATGAAATCCATCAGTGAAAGAGTATCAGAGGGTTGATTTGATGAACTCCCACATATTCAGAAAGAACTATTCATCATTGCTATGAATGCACCACGGGACTGTACAGAATCTGTACATGTTCTCACTCTAACTCATGTTGCACACACACACACATAGACAGCCAAATGCCTTAAAATGTTGAATTTTGTTTTTTGTTTATTAACCTTTTCTAGGTTTCACCAAAGTCTCCTCTCTTGGGTTCCTCTCCTCCTGCTGGTGAAACAAAGTGAAGCCCACTGCCTCTGTGGCTCCTCAGCCAGTCCACAACAACGGCTCATATTTGAGTGTGTGATTGAGCGATACAATGAGTGTGTGTGTGTGTCTGTGTGTGTGTGTGTGTGTCTATTTTCACACTCAACAACAAGCACTTGGTGCCGTTCTAATTCACTGCCCTTTGTATACAACGTCCTGTTTTATCTTATCACAGCGGTGGTTGAAATATATGCATTTCTCATGTGATACAGACAGAAAAACTGAATATCTAGAATAGTTGTGTAGACATCAGTTCAGTCTGGCAATAATCCAGTGTTCAGTACTGTTTCAAGTGGCACGTACAAGTCAACTGTGTTCATTAAATGACATTATACAGTTCATTATCATAAACGTGTTTTTTTCCATGTGGATGTTTTACTTGTTTCTTTTTAAAGCAATATATTTTCATTGTAACCCATACAATTGCTGTGACACAGTAGAAGTATTTTGTGTGTCACCGTCACTGATCATTAATGGAATAAGAAAAGCCACCCCTATCATAGATAAGTGTCCTTGATCAACCGCATCAATCAACCGATTGGTGCTACAAAAATTCATACACAAAACACCTCTTCTTAATCAATATATCAAGGTTTATACACAAAATGTATTTACTCTAGAATATTTTTGATAGTGTCTTTTTATTCTAATTGAATTTCAGGATTTCCAGGGATCATGATTTTATTTCCCCGGCAATAGTTAACTTGCAACACCTTTTTTTATAACTGGAGGACACTAATCTTCTCTTCTGCCGTTTGTTTTTTTAATGTTGGCGAGGTCACACTTTATTTCATGTGTCAACCACATTTCGCGAGATGAACCCAAAGATATTTCAGCCGTAGCAGCTCTGTAACACTGTATATTGTGGTCATCGTATCGGCAACAGAACGGTCCTCAGCATCAGTGCCCCAGAAAAGAGAGGTTTTGTAATGGACTGAAAGTTATGGTACTACAGTACAGTGTTTGTATTTTAATACAGGAGGGTATTCTGGATGGTTGGAAGGAAACAGTCCGTGCTTGTAAGACTTTGTTGAGTACTGATTGAAAGCACTGTGGTGACGGTGAAGACACCTCTTCAGTGGTCATCCTGTTAAGATTTGTATGGCAACCAGAAAGTGACTGATTGGAGTCTTGGAAGGCTGTGCCGTGTAACATAAGAATATCAAAATAATATATGTCATTATTAGAAACTACTAGTGGTGATGCCTAGAATCAAACTCCTTGAAAAGATTGTGTGTTGATGTCGAAATATCTATTACTTTTTACAAGATTTTTTTTCACACTTTTCATATCCACATTTGAGCAACTGAATTTTTTATGAGCTTTACATTTTTTTTATTTAACTATCTCTTTTTAAACATTTAAATTTATATTGTCTGTTCACAACTGCTTTACGTAATCGCAGAGGTCTTTGGGTTATGTTTAATAAAGCTTTATGTAAAATCCTACTTTGAGTTTCTCCGGTTTTCTTATTTGTGCATTTTGGAAGAAAATAAATAAATAAATGTGGACCACACTATTTGTGCTGTATTGAATCTATTTGACTTTTGTGTGTGCATTGGGAATTTAATCAAAAGTAAACCCACCTAAACTCATTTAACCCTTATGACATAAATGTATAGTATACATCCTAGTAAGTAACGTCAAACTAAGTTATATGAGGATAGGATCTTTAATGGGGAAAAGCATGGATCTTTTTTATGAAAATATAATTGATTTTCACTTATATTGGCGGTTGTTTGCTTTAACTGATCACAGTTAAGGTCATAGTTCACCCACCTTATTATCTACCACTGCATCACTTCTTTCCATGGCCTATTTAAAATGAGTGTTTGTTCGTTTGTTCGTCGTCTTCCGCTTATCCGGGTCCGGGTCGCGGGGGCAGCATCTTCAGCAGGGAAGCCCAGGAAGCCCTCCCCCCCGCCACTTCCACCAGCTCTTCCGGGGGAATCCCGAGGCGTTCCCAGGCCAGCCGAGAGATGTAGTCCCTCCAGCGTGTCCTGGGTCGACCCCGAGGTCTCCTCCCGGTTGGACATGCCCGAAACACCTCCCCAGGGAGGCGTCCGGGATGCATCCTAACCAGATGCCCGAACCACCTCAGCTGGCTCCTCTCGATGTGGAGGAGCAGCGGTTCTACTCTGAGTCCCTCCCGGATTGCCGAGCTCCTCACCCTATCTCTAAGGACGAGCCAGGCCACCCTGTGAAGGAAACTCATTTCAGCCGCTTGTATT
>CABFOS010027080.1:3219-13254 GCA_900660315.1 Diretmoides pauciradiatus
AATGAATGCTATATATTTCTGTTGTCAGGTAAAAACCTTGTATCTCCGAGATGTCAACTTTTCAGGAACTCAGACAAGCAGCTTCATGACCATGTGTTTTTCAGGGTTTCGTGAGAGGAGCATGTTCTTCAGTTTAAGATAAAAGATGAAACTCACCAAAATTGGAGTTACAAGCTTTTCACCCGACGATGATATGATAATTCAGAGAGAGAGAGAGAGAGAGAGAGAGAGAGAGAGAGAGAGAGAGAGAGAGAGAGAGAGAGAGAGAGAGAGAGAGAGGTCCATAAAGAGAGAGATCAAGCGAGAAGGAAGAGGGGAAGGAAGGAAGTGAGTGAAGAGGAAATAGAGGATAAGAAGAGAGAATGGGAGAGTTAAAACAACTGAGCACAAACTCAGATTATGCAATTACAAAACAGCTTTGGTTAAAGTTTTGGTTTTGTTCAGGGTTGAATATGAAAAGGTTTTGCTGAAAACGATATCTAACGGTAGAAAGATTCGTCACATGAGTTTTGGGAATTGAACCTAAGTTAAAGTTAAACGTCATTTCAACATCAAACTACTTCCTGTTTCTAGCTGTGTCTCCACCTGATCCCTCCGTGGTGGAAGGAGGCGTTTCTCTCACTTTTTTGAGCATGGTGCAGGGGTATTTGTCATTTTAAGACATCATGCTCATGTCATGAAATTTCCTCAGGCCAGGCTGGGAGACCAGAGGCGACAGGACCCCCTGGGGGGCCCCATGGGCACCTGGGATTAAAATGCAATCTTGGGGCGTCTACTGATGTCATCCCTCCTCTCTCTCTCCCAATCCTTCCTGTCTCTCTACTGATAACTCTCCTTTAAAGGCAAAAAAGCCTGAAAATAATAATTAATAAAAATTAAAAAAAAGTTTAAAAAAGCAACATTATCTGTTTGGCATTACTATGGCATGTGAGATGTAAACCCACACAGCGATCAGAGATCAGCTGTAAATGCACCCATCCATTCAGTATGTTTGCATTAGTGAGAAAGCCCCGCCCACGAGGTAGAAAGACTGTGACTCATTCTGATGGGCTCCCAGCAGTCATCACTCATCCCTCACCCACGGCGAAGGAGTCACTGCAGCAGCTGCAAATGCTACAGCAAAAACATTTGTCTCTGTTTGGTTTCCGTTGCTTGCTATGAAAGAGTCAGAAAAGACGTCGCTTCTCGTCTCGAACGAAAAGTAAATCCGCGTCTACGACCCCACGCCCGCCATGCGTCTTTATTGACAACCCGCCTGCTTCCAGTGAGATGACGAGAACGCATATAAATACCTGATCAGATCGATCATTATCTGGACAGCATGTGTGGCTACAGATCACATTTTAACACCGGGTGTGAATGTGGTCAGGGAGACGGGGTGAGAGTGAGACAGGGTGAGAGAGAGAGACAGGAAGACAGAGAGAGGGAATGACCCCATCTGGTCTCAGATCTGAAGGGTTCCTCTTGGCAGGGGAGCAAGCGTCTGTTTTTATACGGAGCAGCATATGGATTAAGTGGTATCTCCAGAGGATTATTTCCATATTAAAGGCCATGCAGGAGCAGAAAAAAAGACAGATTTGCACGGCGCAGCATGGCGAACGCCACGACAGGTTGTATTACATGGATCCGTGGTCGATGGGGGAACAGACACTGTGATACTCTTACCTGTTTCTGCCAGAGTCCCGGAATCCTTTGGCGAATGGGTTGCGGTCGATCTTTAGTCTGGTGATCTGCCAACAAGAAGAGAATTACAATCAAAACAACGACAGAGTCACGCAGTCAAACGGGGGAAAAACAAGCTGATTCCATTTATTTCTCTCTGAAGAAAAACAAAATTCAACCAACATGCAGCATAAAGACCCTTATTACAGCTGCACCAACTTCACATGCCAGCAGCTCCAAATGGCAGCGAGAGGTACAATTTGAACTTCAATTCCCAGAAACCCTGCAAGGTGAGGTCAGTGAACTGCACACAGCAGCTCATGTTCACCAACCAGCCGGTCTGTGATGCTTCATACCAAAGAGATGAGAGAGAAGATCTAACATTGGAGAGTCTAGCTTCCTCTGGACAGAGACTCACTGCTGTAGACAGTCTAGATTCATCACTTCCTGTGGGCAGAGCAGTGACCATGGGCGATTTTAGACTCTTTTTAGGGGTGCTCAAGCACACCTAAATTTCATGTCAGCACCCCTAAAAAATAAAAATTGTTATTATTTTCTGGAATACTCATCTAAGAAAACAAGTATTATTGTTGTAAATTAGAATATCATATATAGAAAAATATTAATGTATTAATTGTTATCCAGTGAAATGAGTGATTAAGTATGGGGGTTGAACAGTTTTGCAAAGCATTGTATGCATGTGCCATTCTCATTAGGGACTGAGCCCCCCTAAAGGTCTGATCCTAGAATCGCCCCTGGCAGTGACCATACCTGACACCAGATTTTCGTATGAGCAAACAGGGCGAATCCCCGGTGTCTCAACTAGTGGGAATGTGACGCTCTTCTCTGATTATTACATCTTGCCTATTGCAGCTTTAAGTCCATCAACATTCAAAGATGAAGGAAAGAAGCAACAAACGAAGAAGAGATGTACCTGCTGGTTCTGGTAGGCGGTGACGGTGGTGAAGACGGTCTCGGGGAAGCTGAAGGTCTTCACCCCCTCGCCGCTGGGCACCTGCTTGGTGGGAGACAGCTCGCTGCTGAAGTCCTTCCTGATCACGTGGACACGAGGCTGGTACTTGTGCATGGAGTGGAGGATGATCTGACAACATGGAGGAAAGTAAGGACATTAATGCTACGTACGTGTGTGTGTGTGTGTGTGTGTGTGCTTGATCAGCTAAACTGAAGACTAAACCCTAAACATAAACTCTGACTCTCTGCGTTTTATTTCCTTCATGTGAACACACACCAACACACACACACTCCGTAACGTCAATTAGCTGTTTCTGACTTCCTGTCAGGGCAGCGCGACGTTTAACCGAGTTCATGCGGCGACAGCGCTCATGGGAGGGCTGAGGAGGCGTCAGACTGTGTTGGCCCCAGCCTCGCCTCGGGGCCTCGGTCTGCTCCTGATTAATCTCAGTGAGAAAGCCTCCCCAGAGCCAAGACCCCCCCCCCTCTCCTCTCACCCTGCCGCCTGCTACAACAGAGGGGGTCATTTCAAACCATGGCTCGAGGGGAACAGCACCAAGTATCAGCGACAGTAAATTTAATATTCCTGGGCCTCAAATCACACACAGGCCAAAGAGTGAGCCGCTGCGCGCACACACACATACTATACACACACACATGCATAGTCGCATACTACACACACACACACACACACACAGCAGCCCTATGCTCGTCACCTCGCCTGCTTTGAGTTCCCAGCCCGAGGCTAAGTAAGGTCAGAGCACATCACACATCGACAAGCTGAACTCCCAAACAGCGACTCAGAGAGCAGCCAAGGGACATTAGCCGACTATTGTTCACGCTCAAATACAATTAGGCTGAATAAGCAGCGTTTTCACTTTGGTGGTTGGTAATGACATACTTTATGACCTCTGGAAATCCTCTGGAAACGACACCAGACTGACAAAAACTGCCCGCTACAAAATCAAATTTCATTCATGAAGCACATTTCATACGATTTAACCCCGAGTAGTCAACAGCCACGGTGGAAAACAGTTCAGGGCCACGGCAAAGAAAGACAGCAGCAGAAACACGATAACCAACAACATAAAAGGGACAAGAACAGGAAAAAGGGAAAGTTTAAATAGTGTAAAAAAAAAAGTATGATGGGGAAAAACCCACAAGATGTTTCAAGGTTTCTTTAAGTGAATAATGTATTTTTGGGAACAGCAGTGACCTTTAGGAAGATTAGAAGGTCAAACGCATTACATTACTGTCAAAAATTAATCTATGAAATCCACATCAAACTATAAAGGAACCGAGAGCAAGTTGTTGATCGTACGAGATCGACGCGCTACGATCCATCCAACACATCAGCTGTCATATGAAAATCTACTTTACCAGAATCCAGGAAAACAGACGCTCCCAGCCTGCTGACAATGCAGTTTCTGCAAATCTCAAACTGGTTTCAATGTGATTTACGACAACGCAACGGATCACTCACAACACCAACAAAGCAACTGTGAAGAAGCAGCGTTTTATTAGGTTTTCCCATCGGCACGGCGAGGACAGACAGGAAACCGAGCAGAGGCGGGTCTGAACCCCACGGGGGCCCCCGGGACTTGGACCGACCCCGAGGCCGACCGGGCCTAACGAGCTGGAAACCGTTAAGACGGACCCTCGAAGCTTCGCTGTTATGTCCTCTCAGATTTAGACACTGCAAGGTTTTCACATCAAAGCCACTATAGGAATGAAGTCTGACTCATAACACAACAATTCATCATCTTTGGTGTCCCAGCGATGCTTTGGTGTTGCTGACGTCTGCTGCAGCCTGGACGTGGCAAAGTGCCGCTCTCTCTTTGTGCTGTGAGAGAACATCACATTAAACTCCATTGCAAAATTTGATACTTCATTGTTGCCAGCAATAAAACCCACTACGTCTTGCAGCTGCTTTTTATTTTTTGAAATTTCCAAAGCAATGTGTGGTGTTTTCTGGGTTTATTTCTGGGAAAGTGGCGATGATATACTTAGTGACAAGTGCTTTGATTGGATTTGGATTGGATTTAGTTTCTGAAAATCTTTATCATTTGTAACAATTGTTGCCCTTGTATTTTTTAAGGATTTTAATGTAGAACAAATGCAGCAATCAGTCAAAATTGCAACTCTTAATGGCAGAATGTCTCCTGGGGGGCGTTTGACAGTCTGGTGGGGGGCAGGCCACTGTGCATAATAAATGTTTTTTTTCTCACAGCCTTCTGTGTTTTGCTGAAAGGTCTGATTCGGGGTATGATTGGGGTCTGTTTCTGATGAGGCAGACATCTCAACCACACCACAAGCCAAGGGGATGGAGGGGATGAGCGAAGAGGTCGAAGCACGCCTATCTGCGGCGAGCTTTCCCACACAAGCTGGGACGCTGTGTCAAGCTCCAAAATTAATTTCCTTTGGCCTCTGAAACCTCCCCGGGCTGACAAAGCCCTTAAACGGCGCTGCAGGAAAGAATAGACTGCCTACTCCGACTGCCTGTGAACGCTCACCCACTACCGCCCATCTGTTATTCTGTTTGTCACCACTGAGCTGATACCATCATGTACAGCAGGACCCTGCAGCCCCAAGCGGTTCAGAAAAAAATGGACGCGGCCATCGCACACTAAAACGACGAGTCTCGGTCTCGACGGCGTCCATGTGCCGGTTTCATAATCATCGCTGCATCTGGACGTCTGCGCGTCAACTGTGAGCTCCTTGGAGAAAACCGTTTTGCAGCGCCTGCTCGTTCTGTTTTCAACAATATCCCAGACCATGGTAATCAAAGCAAGTCTGACCGAGAATAGCTCTGCTGTCAGGACTCCCACTGTTTTTGACATCAGGATTAGATGCGATCGAAAAGAGCAGCTTTCCTCAATCTGTGAATCCAAACACGCAGATTTCGCAATGTGTCGTAGGAAATGAACACGTGGTTCATTTCCTTCAACTCGGCTCTGATTCCCACAAAAGAGGAATCGTAGTAAAGGTTGTTCTGCATAGTGGATGCTGCAGCCTATCGGTTCATGCTGCAGACACATTTGATTTATTTTTCTCATATTAAATGGATCAAACAATATTTATATCTAAAATGAGTGTTTTAGGGATATTTTCTGATATTTTATTTTGGAGCAACATGGGAAAAAATTAAACAGTAAAGAGATTTGCTTTTTTTAAAGAATGTCATCGAATATAAACACGAATGAACAATTATAGGACACAAGGCAGAGCAACTCACTACCAATACACCATCACAGGGCAGGTACAGTCAGTAATACGGGCACTGGGACTGCGTTGGGTGTTTTTGCTATTTTCATTCTTAAAACGGTAAAGCTCCATCATCCAACGTTTTCTTCTGCTTCATATTCTTCCCATGTGAAATCCACATTAAAATGTAGCTCACTGCCCTGTTATTAATGCTATTGATTATATGTGAGGCAGGCAGTAAATCAGACAGACTGTGGTCATCACATTAGCATTAAAATTTCACCTCTGAAATCTACATTACGCTGCAGATGAGCCAAGAGCCAATATGAGACCGACTTCAGCTCGCCACCAAAATAGTTACACCGTTGACTGGAAATGAGCAAGGCAGTAAATCTGACAGACTGTGGTTCAACTCACTGCATTGCAATTAAAATTTCACTTCAGTAGTGGAGTCATATGAGTGAACCCCAGTCAAATCAGGTCAAACTGATTCTTTAAACGCTCAACGAAACCGTTTCATTACAAATTGCTTCAAAGTGGAGGAGATAAATGCTATCCAGTAAAACTAAATCCCAGACCTTTCCTCACTGTGATCCACAAACCTTATGGGATTCAATCACTGTCTTAAAATATATACGGCCATTCATCCTATCAGAGAACTAACACACATGCAGCACGAAACCTAACTGAGAACAGAACAGAACTGAGAACAAAAAAAATCCAAAATGGATGTATATGCAATTTAACAACAATTTCCAATAGTGCATTTACTTCCACCTGTGTCAACCTTGCAGCTCCACCAAGACGCATGAATTAAAATAAATGAAAAAGTGCAGCTACTATTGGAGGATAAATGACAGATTTAATATTAAAAACCAATATGCTTCAGCTGTAACACCCTTCGTCAGGGTCACAGGATTAGCATCTGATTGGTCCTGAGGTGGCCATTGTGGAAAGCATGAGGTTTCCACATGATGCAGCAGTGACATGTTGTGCAGACATTTTGCAAAATGTAAAAACCTCTCTGTTGTATTTTACTGCATAATAAAATACAAACGGGAGAGGTCTAGAGGAAGGGGTTTCTCCTTACATGACCCTGGTCATCCAGCTCGTTGTTGGTGAGTTTGAGCTTGTCAAAGCTGACCACCTGCCTCATCCAGGTGTCTCCTGAAGCCAGGGAGTCTGGGTGGATGTAGACCCGCGGCGGCACCGGAGAGTCGGCGTTTCCTGCCACCATCCACTTGGAGCTGTGGTAGACGTACCTGGGCGACAAGACAAGGACGCAGCTTTTAGCACCAACACACACCCAAAATCTAGTCATTGTAATCATAAAAAGAATAGAACCAAATATCCACTTTTTTACTGCAATTTTCTGTGGTTTCTCTCCGTCCCCGAGAACAATTCTTTGGAAAAATCAAATTTTTGCGGTTCAGCCACGGGAAATTACGAGGAATGGTCTGGTTGAAAGTCATTGTAGTTTTTGTTTTGTACAAGTCTGGTTCTACTGTTCAGGGAAGAACTAGCTATCATAATAAAGCAAGATGGAGTCAGGATGGAGGCATGAGGAGAACAGCCACAACCTCCAGGTAGCATGTTAGTTTGGGCTGTCCAGGTTAGGTTGTACCAGTTATTATGAAGCTTGTTATTATAACGTGTCTTAATGTTGCTGAATACCAACATCGCAAATCCACGGCTACGTTGCCATAACAACCCGCTTTTAAAACTAGGTTGTCGTTTCTTCATTGTGCTTGAAATTTCTAACAACAGCGATGTAAAATATTCCATATGCAGTCAAACACACTCTGCATACTTTCAATTGAACTCAGCCATAATATTTGATGTTGTGTGTGACTTTGGGTACAATATGGCGTCCCACCCATTCAACAGCAGAGCGAGAGAGAGAGAGAGAGAGAGAGAGAGAGAGAGACAGAGAGAGAGAGAGAGAGAGAGAGAGAGAGAGAGAGAGAGAGAGAGTCTGAGCCACAGCTGTTTGCCTTTAGTTCTGGCCATGCACTCAGTTGAAAGTGCTTCAGCTGCAGCGTCTCTGCCAAAGTCATCACTCAGCGGTGAAACATGGACAAAACTCTCATTTGGTCCTTTTGTTATTGCCTCTGAAGGGCTGCACCACCCCGTCTCTCTCTCTCTCTCTCTCTCACACACACACACACTCAGCCTTTCCTTTGCCACAAACACCCATACTACAGCTCATGCGTAGACAAATGCATACACACTTCTAAAGTGTGCAGGGCTTTGAGGTGATGTAACGTCCCCTCCGGCGGCCATGTTGGGGGTCCTCAGCTCTTGGCTTAGTTGCTAACGCTCTGGATTTTCCCAAGGGGCTCCTGATTTTCATTCCTCTCTCGGGGTGTCGTTTAACACGATTTCAAAATCTTCTCATTTCCTAAATTTGTTAAAAATGCTAACATAACAAATCTCGGCCTGATACGATCACTGCTATTTCAACAAAACACGTTACACCAAAAAATGTAAATGCAGTCTGGATATGTTCAGTGGTGGCTGGAGCCAAACGAGTTCAAAGAAACAGAAATACGCCTGCAATTTTCAGACATTGTTGAACGATAAAAATACAATATTTTAATTGTAATTTTATACATCACCAGAATACAAGAAATCATAATAAATAATATTTACTATAACAATCTTCTAAAACATCACCTCAACAGAATTTAATATCCATGGTTAATTTGTTTGTTTCTGACTGGGAACTGTTCATTTCATCACTAACGTAGCTAGTAGCAGCTAGCGTTAGCAGTGGCATGTTAACAGTAACTAAATGAGCCTGTTGGCTAGTTAGTTAGCTAACAGTTTGTTCAGGTTCACTGAGCTGACTCTTCTCAAGCTCCAACTCAGAGTGTTTTGGAGTAGAGACTAGAACTAAAGACAAGACAGTTTACTGAGTCACAGTAACAAATCTACCTGATCACACTATTCACTTTTACTGAGAATGTTACTGAATTGATCTACAGACACACCACAATGACCTGGTTCAGATAGGGACCTGTTTCTAGCCTGGTTGTTTTGTATTTATTAAAAGATTATTTGTGTATTTCTCCAATGGCTCCATGAGTCAGATGTGATTGATTGGGGATTTGCGATGTAACTGCAAAGCCTCTCTTGGGAAAATGAGTTTGTCTTTAGTTTTTTTTGTGTGGACATGTTATTCATGTTTCACATTAAAGTGGTAATCCACAAGATTCTTTATTTTTTATTTTTTATCCAGCCTCCATCTTTGTCTCTCAATCATTTCCCCACAGGAATGAATAAAGTACTATCTTATCTTATCATCACTGTGGTGTTTCTCACTGCTCTTCCCATAGATCACCTGTCAATCAATTAGTGTGTCCAGTACTGTGTGACGTCTTCTGTTGATGGAGTTTGAGTTTCTCTTTTCTTTGTCTGTTCAGCCATGGTGGCTATCGCTGCTCATGCTAAGTACCCAGTTCTTCTGTTGAAATGTAAAAAGCATCACTTCCTGTCTCCAGAGGATTTCTCCCAGGAAAGACCTACCTGACACCGGGTTTTTAGAACAGCTAATAAAAGCTTTCATGACCTGGTAGAGGTTGGATCATTATTGCATTATAGCAATCTGCAGTAGAGAGTAGCCAAACCAATGTTTATTTATATGAAAGTCATAGATTATTAGTCTCAAAGATGAAATATGAGGCTGTTATACTAACAGACAGTCTGGGTCTGTACTAAGTCTGTGTTAAACCACATTACAACAATAGCAACAGCAAAACAGGCCAACTTCAACTCAGTTCCAATACTGTTCTTTTTACTGTATATGACCCAAGCACACACACTTCCACACACAGATCTGACCTTTGACACACACACACACACACACACACACACACACACACACACACACACACACACACACACACACACAGGGTGCCAGGCGTTTCTGTAATTTCCTGTTTGGAGCGCTGTTTAGGGTTACGCTCAGTGTAGCAGGGAAAGTGTTAAGGAACGGGGAAACTTTAGCCCCAAACAGGACTGGAAATCTGATTAGTCCGCTTTCATCTTCCATAAATCTACCATCTGGCACCGGCACAATCAATAAAGATCGGACTTTATGTGACACCCTCGCTGGACAGATGGGGGGGGGGATACACACACACACACACACACACACACACACACACTGTCCCTTCTCACCCAACACCACACTTC
>CABFOS010027081.1:0-13195 GCA_900660315.1 Diretmoides pauciradiatus
GGTGCTCTTTTCCTTAAAGGTGATAGATATAGTTTTAATACCTCCCGGTCAATAGGGGTCGCACTCACACTGGCCCGTTCTCGCTCCTGAACTGGTTGCCAGGTTTGCAAACTATACCCGATAACGTTAGCCAGCTAGCTAGCTAGCTATATAACGTTAGCCAGCTAGCTAGCTAGCTATATAACGTTAGCCAGCTAGCTAGCTAGCTATATAACGTTAACCAGCTAGCTAGCTAGCTATATAACGTTAGCCAGCTAGCTAGCTAGCAACCTTCGTTAGCAAACATTTGGCTTACCTGTCCAGAGGAAAAGCGGCGACCTCAGCGTGGCTTTTAAGCCTCTTCGACTCCTTTACATGACACCAACGCTCAAATTCCGCACCGATGTTCACCCGTGTCTTTGCTTCTCAATTTATCCGATAACAACTGCGATGAATAACGCGACGCCATTTCCATACATAACACAGCGGTCTGGCCCCGCCCCCCGAGCTCTCGCCCTCGTGACTTGATGCGCTGATGCTATTGGCTCAGAGAGAACTTCCTGTAGACACGGCTGCTCTGATATAAACAACCAGATGTAAATATTATTGATATTTTGGACCCGACAAAATTAATGAAACAATTATTTCTTCAATAATTCTTTTTTTCTCAGGAACATATATACTTTCATTCTACACCCCTTTAGATGTTCTATAGATGTAATATTTTAGAAAAATATTAGTTTTGATGAAAAAACTGTATCTATCACCTTTAAAAGCTTCATTTTGTCATCTCTAAACAAAGCGCTGATCTGCATTGCCAAAGAGCTCTAATTTGGTTTCATTGGTCCACAGAACATTTTCCCAGAAGGATTTAGGTTTGTCCAGGTAGGCCTTAGCAAAAATCAATCTGGCTTTCTTGTGTTTCTTTTGGAGCAGTCTTCCATGGCCTCTGACCGTAAAGCACTTCTTGGTTCAGTGTCCGGCGTATGGTACTGAAACCATACATCCAAATATCCAAGGTCTGGGGTAGATTTGGATATATATTTGGATGTCATGCAAGGTGTTTTTTCAATGGAGATCAATTTTCCTCTTACCACCACATCCTATGAGATTCTGAACAATTCCATGAGGAGATATCTTCTTAATAACATTGTGAACTGTGGAAGCAGGAATACCGAGGTCTCTAGAGATGATCTTATAGCCTTGTCAACGCTTATGTTTGGTGATAATAGTTTTTCTGACATCCTCAGACAGATCTTTTCTCTTTTCTCATTTATACCATTTCGGCACCTGGTACCTGTCACAGGTCAGTTGACCTGAAAATGACCTGAATGAAAAATGATCTATTTCCTCAAACAAAATAGATTTGAATTCTTCTAAAGGGTAACAATAATAATGGCCATGACCATGTTTTAGTTTTTTATTTTTTGAAACCACAACATATATATATATATATATATATTTAATTTTTTATTATTTGATCATGTGCTGTTGTAAATGGATAGTTGAATGTGTGCAGACCAAAAGTTGTTTCAATTTCCATTATCGGTATAAAATGACTGCCAGTAATCTTGGCCAGAACTTTATATAGAAAGGAATGCTTACATTTCAATCTGATAATAACATGACGAATCGGAGCAGAAATGAACACATATGGGAATAGAAAGAACAGTTTTAAATGCAACTGTGGCTTCCCGTACCTATAGACTTTTCACCATATTCCAAAAATAGTGTGTTTACGCTATTGAATATCCAGGGTTTGCACTGCATGAGCTCTGTGATTCTTCAGTCTTTCCATGTCTGTATCTTTTTCAGTCTCTGAAAAGATCTTGTGATTTGCTCAGAGCATCATGTTGTTTTTGTAACCTTTTAAACAGCAGCCCAGTCTTCCGTCTGCCAAACTTCCAGTCACAAGCTACTGGCGACCCACCACATGCCAACAGCTTCCCTGAACACACCCACTTTCTCTTCTCTTACACATTAACAGTCACATAGGCCACACACACACACACACACACACTCACACACGCACACACACAATGGCATCAATTTTAGTGGGGACGAAGGGACTTGTCCCCACCAATATCCAGCATGTACTGAATTGTCCCCACCAGTAAAAATCCCTAGTGGCACTGCGCTTGTGCCTGGGTTGTAGAGATTGTGTCATTGTACAACTGCTCTCCATTGAATGAGGTGACGCAATTCCTTTCCATTCAATGAGGTAACCCCTCCCTTACTGAGGTGACCCCTCCCTTACTGAGGTGACCCCTCCCTTACTTCTGGTTGCCTAGCAACAAGAGTCGTTGGAGTTGGGAGTGAGCGGTTTTACAGTTTAGTTTGGAGCTTGGACTTGGAGAAACTTGTGATGAGTGAGTAGAAAGAGATTTGTAGTTTATTTTGCCTTATATTGGAAAGATATTTATGTTAGGATACTAAGTATGTTACTTTAATGAGTGGGATGCCTCTCCTTATTACTGGGGAAGTTCAGGCTGGCTGTAGTGCTAGCATCATCAGGTTGAATTTGCGCCTCGTCAAACCTCAGAGACAAAGATAACGTTAACGTTAGTTAAGATGTGCATGTAGATTTAGGATGGCGCATGTGCATTTGAATTTTCATCACTCACTCACTCACTCACTCACTCACTCACTCACTCACTCACTCACACACTCACTCACTCACTCACTCACTCACTCACTCACTCACTCACTCACTCACTCACTCACTCACTCACTCACTCACTCACAGGATGTGGCTTAAAACACTGTTTATGCTTTTTATTTTACAAGTGTAATATTTTCGGCTTGCACGCTCTCGCATAATTTATGTCCCCACCATTTACATTTTTCATATTTTTGCTTTTTCTGCACAATCTGGCTGGTGCTCAACACAAATAGTTTTCTTGCTTTTCTACCCCATACATTATCATATAACAAACTAATTTGAAAGCAGCATATGTCAGACATCAGGGATTTCCGAAATCCATTTGATTATGACTGTAAGTAGTGATTGTAGATGTATTTAGGGTTTAAGCCTATGGGAATTTTGAAAGAAATATGGCAGAGACATTTAATCTGTTTCATAAGGGAATGTGAGTTCATCTGCAGGTCTTTGTCTGAGTCTCAAGTCCATGTTGACATAACAGAAAAGCCATACCTTTGGCTAGTCAAGTGGATATCTGTGGCATGTGCTTCATGACTTTAGACCTGCTTTTATCTGTCTTCGTCTTCATATAGGCAGATCTTGCTTTGACCTTACATGGTCCAACTTTGTGTCTTTGGTGGTTCCAAATCACATGATGCAGCTTGGCCTGATTGTAGGTGATAAATGGGGCTGTAAATACTACATTTTTCATAGCTATAAAACCCTGTGAGTCTCTTTGAAGAAACTGTTTCCTCATGATTTGAACTTTTTCCTTCCTCTGTTATTCTCTCTCTCTCTCTCTCTCTCTCTCTCTGACATCTACACAGAGCCGCATGGCAGAGAGCTTGCGCCTGTTCGACTCCATCTGCAACAACAATTGGTTCACCAACACGTCACTCATCCTCTTCCTCAACAAGAAGGACCTGTTGGCTGAGAAGATCAAACGCATTCCTCTGACAGTGTGCTTCGCAGATTACAAAGGTCAGAACACCTATGAGGAGGCAGCTGTCTATGTGCAACGGCAGTTTGAGGACCTCAACCGCAACAAGGAGACCAAGGAGATCTACTCGCACTTCACCTGTGCCACTGACACCAGCAACATCCAGTTTGTGTTCGACGCTGTCACGGACGTGATCATCCAGAACAATCTCAAGTACATCGGGCTGTGCTAGGACCTGAAATAGGGTGGGGGTGGGGGGGTGAGGGTGGGGAAGCGGGCTGCTTGGTAGCAGTCGGCCCGCCGTCAGGCTGGGTAAACAAAAGGCATGTCAGTCTGCCTGTCGGTTTATCTCTTTGAGGAGGTGCAACAGGGAACTGCAGAGGAAGTGAGGTGGTGATATGGTCAGGGATGGACTATACTGTAGATTCTACTGTTTCACTTGAAACAACAGAGTTGATGGTAAATGGTCAAAATGGGATTTTTACCCAATGTGTTTGCACTGAATATGAGTATGTAGAGACACCCAAACACATGCACACACATCTTTATGTTTGCTTACACACAAGAACTTTGGATCAACAGTCAAGCACTTGTTTGACGTGGCAACACTGGAAATTTTAGACAGCTGCCCCTACCTGTCTGCCAAACCTGAGACTGAGTAGTAGGTCTTTACTGGTGGCTTTTGGTTACTTTTGTCTCCTTTGGTTCTTTTATTTGCCTGAGTCAATTAATGCTGCTTTACAAGAAGAATTTTGACAAAATCAATATTCTCTTTTGGATTTTCACCCTAACAATGGTACAGTGGACAGTGAGTCCACCTGATAAGAAGTAGGAAGAGACCTCAGTTCTGGGAAAACTGTCAGATATCATGATGTCACAGAGTTTTTGCTTAAAAGAGAAAACTGCCATAGTCTACGGCTGAAGCGAAATGCTTTTTCTACACACTATAGCTGTCGCCCCCCCCCAATTGACTCTATTGTTTTTTCCCCCATCTTAATTTTTTTTCTTTTTTTCTTTTTGTGTTTCTAAAATGATAATGTCTCTTCAGCTTGCCATTTAGAGCAGGTCTCTCTGACTTAAAGTACCAGGAGAGTGTTACACTCCATAGAGTCAATAGTATTCTTTATAATCATTCCAGTTTCCAGCAAAAGAGACAACGAAAACAGTGCCAATATCAGTGTAAATAAAACCAGATCACATACATTATGTTAAATATTTTGATTTCTATTGACCAATACATTAAAAAAAATGCATGATTTTGTTACTTTGGGATATTAATATATTTTCTTTGGGATTATGTTTCTTTTTTCTTAGGTTTAAGTAATATATTCCCAAAAATATATATAAAAGTCAAACACTGTGTACGATTGTACAGTTGTTGTCAGAGAGGAATTTATTGAAAAGAGTTCTATCAAAATAATAATGGTGATAATGTTATAATGATAATGAGATGATGCTGATGATGCTGATGACGATGATGATGATGATGATGATGACAATGACAAGCTCATTACTAACCCAGCATGAGAAGATAAAGTGGGTCAAGGGAGAATTAAAGCAAAACAAGTTTAAGACTGCAAAAAATATGAATGAGAAGAACCAAACCTTTCAGTTCAATCTTCCTTGCGTTATCTAAGTGGAAATTGTTATACAGTCAGTCGGTATGATGTGTAAATATACTGTAAGGTACACACTTTGTTAAAACAAATGATAAATAAAGGTTGAGTTGGGATACTGTTAATGAGAAAAAGAGAGAGCAAGAGAGAGAAGGAGGAAAACCCCACTCCACTCCTCCAACCCTTTTCAGTTAAGAGGGTGAAGTGCAAACAACTCAGCTAAGGGCTTCAGGCTTTGACTTTACAGGATGTCCACTTCAACAAAAAAAACAAAAGATTTAGAAGAAATATAAAAGGACAATAACCATAAATAAAACAACTTATGCAAATTGTTATTGTGTAGTAAATGTGTTTTTGGGTGGTGGTCAGATAGCTGCGTCAAAAGGGCTTTAAAGGCCAGTTCTCGTTTTGGGGATGGGAATGTTCATAGGTGATCAACTGCTATTGGCCAAAGGTTGCAGCCTTTTCTGTCACTAATCTCCCTTATTCTCTGTATCAAGTTATTTGCAACTTGGATTGGAACATGTTGTTCCTAAATCTTCACCCCTATCTTCCATGACCAAAATCATGATTTGTTCTTGGCCATACAATGCAATCGCTGGGGCAAAAATAATTAACACATAATGTATGCAATTAAATTTCCCCTAAACAAACTTGCCTATGCGTGATGAGGTGATAGTTTAGAGTGCCATACAGATTCCACTCACTAATTAGTGTATAAACCCCAGTTGACCAAACATGTCTGTAGATGGGACATTTAGTATTTCATCTACCCCAAATATGAAGTTTATGTGCTTATTTTTTATTTGCAATATTTGAATCTCAAACTTAACATTAAAAGGATATTTTATGTGTTTAGGTTTTGGCAAACTCTAAAACCATTGCATTGAAATTGCATAAACATTTTGTAGACCACTTAATCTGCCAGTCAGTATGATTTACAATTTGTTTCGTTATACATCCCTAGAGGGGTTTCTGTGCAAGGGCAGAGCTCCGTTTTAATAAGGATGGATGCAGTAGCAAACTTTTGACATTCCAGTTGCGGGGTAGTGTTTCTAACCACCAGGCCACCCTGCTGCTCGTGTGTGGGGTCAGTGTGGCCATGACTATTTTTCTTGTAAAAGATGACTGCAAAAGATGAATGAAGCGGACGTGCACTGACTCGTGAGAGTTTGTGAACCATTCTTAAGGGCTCTGGGTAAGAGAGTCATAAACAGTTTACCTTTCCACATAGGGACCATACATTACAATAATGTGTAGCTGGTGAATTAATATCCTCCTTCATGTGTTGCCCCAAAATGCAACATGATATTTTAGCTCTGTTTGAATCATTGTGTGAAAAACGCAGGTAGGTAATGTAAATATTCTTTTGTGGACTTAATTAAGTTGCTGTGCCAATACTGCACCATTTCACACGAGTCTAAATTCATCATTTCAATTAAAAATAAATTAAGAATTACAACCATAATAAAAAGGGAACCAAAATCAAATGAATTACCTCTGTCACTCCTTGCAAGAGTCAATAATTTGCTAATTTAGCTCAAATACCTTTGAGCTGTAGTGAGTGTTTCTGAAGGTGTATCATATCAATTCATAAACAAAACATTATATGACGCTTACACTGTAAATCTCTGAAGTCCAACTGAAAGTCAAACAAGGTCATACAAAGTAGAAAAGTCATCATTCAAACAGCTCCACATGTATACTGTGCACATACTGCCACAGAGTAATCTAGGGTAATCAAATATCGAAGCCTGGGGACCTGACCTATAAATGGCAAAGTGTTGGGGCAAGGTTGATACAATTGCCTCTTCCACTGTCAACATTTCAGTGTTTCCTGTTATCTCCCATTTTTGTGGGTAAAAGAGAAAGAGAGTGGTGGCAGAGAACAAACTATGTGATCTGTTAGCATCAAATTCTAGCTTATGGTGCCAAGTACAATAAATGTATATGGATTGGTGCGGTTGATACTGGTGAACAGATATATTGACAAATTACAGAGTTTCACAGGACACACTGACACATATGGTGCAAGTACATCAGCACATCACATACGGCACAAAGAGGCATTGACTAATTATGTCCACAACTCAAGTAAACAGAGAGGGTAACGGGGAGATAGAAGATGAAGACGAACGGGAAGATGTCCAGGACGGTATAACGGGAGGTGCAGTCCCCTTTTTTGTAGCTGCTTGATTTGACAATTAGCCTGAGTAAAATAATAATAATAATTCATGCTGCTAAAACAAATATAAACAAATATGTCAACAAACACATCCAAACAGTGAACCTGAAAATAAGATCTGAAAATAAATGAAGGAATCAGTTGAAAAGGAGACTCATTTTTGTCTAAACTACTTTTAATTTGTTGGCAAAAGATTGATCTCTTTCTCTTTTTCCTATCACATGATGCAACCTTTCTAGATGCACAATTCCTACAGAGTGCCAAGATTGTGCCACTTAGATGTCAAGCATCAGTAAATTTGGAGGTAGTTGCACGTGCTACTTTTTTCCATATGGGTAAGTTGCATTCCTTAGTAGAGCTGGGTCTGTTTGCTAATAACATTCCCTCAGGTAGGTTGCTCCAAAATCTGTCTGTGATGGCAAATGCTGGATCACTTTTTGTCTTTAGTTTTAGACGTTGAAAGTGTTAAGAGCATTGTCTGTATATCCAAGACTAAGCGTCTCTAATTAGAGAGTGAAAAGCTCAGTAGACTTGACACAATATTTAATGTCTGCTAGACACACCACCAATGACTTGTATATACAGACAAATACAAGCAAGTATTTCCATGCATGTATCATCAGCATAACAATAAATCTACAGATTGCGTCATCAAGTGGGAGCATATAAAGGGCAAACAAAATAGGGCCCAGGATGAGCTACCAAATTGTGCTGAGGAGGACATTGAATTCATAGTCCTTAGATGATGCAACTCTAATCAACTGCTATTGGCCAAAGGTTGCAGTCTTTTCTGTCACTAATCTCCCTTATTCTCTCATAATTTTGCTGTATCAAGTTATTTGCAACCTGGATTGGAACATGCTGTTCCTAAATCTTCACCCCTCTCTTCCATGACCAAAATCATGATTTGTTCTTGATTTGTTTGGCCATACAATGCAATCGCTGGGGCAAAAATAATGAACACATAAAGAATGCAATTAAATTTCCCCTAAACAAACTTGCCTATGCGTGATGGGGTGATAGTTTAGAGTGCCATACAGATTCCACTCACTAATTAGTGTATAAACCCCAGCTACCCAAACATGTCTGTTGATGGGACATTTAGTATTTCATCTACCCCAAATATTTGCAATATTTGAATCTCAAACTTAACATTAAAATATTTTATGTTTTTTTGGTAAACTCTAAAACCATTGCTTTAAAAGTATTTTGTAGAGCACTTTATGTGCCATACTAATGTAACCGGGGTGTCACTCCCACGATGAGATGGCGCGCTGGCTACTTGGCCAATGGGATGTCCCTTTGGCTGACTGGTTAGAGTGTCAGTCTGTGGTCTGGATGATCCGGATTCGATTCCCGCGGTGGGTCCTCTCGGTTCGCTACACTAATTCAGTATTGCATTTACCCCAAATATGGGGTAGTGTTTCTAACCACCAGGCCACCCTGCTGCTCATGTGTTGGGTCAATGTGGCCATGACTATGTTTCTTGTAAAAGACGACAGTAATGACTATGCACTGCCTCATGAGAGTTTGTGAACCTATCACAAAGAGCTATAGATAGGGCTCTGGGTAAGGGAGTCATAAACAGTTTACTTTTCCAGGTAGGAACCATAGATATTACAATACTGTGTAGCCGATGAATGAATATCCTCCTTGATGTGTTGCCCCTGCAACATGACATTTTAGCTCTGTTTGACTCAGGGTAGGTAATGAAAGTATTTTTTGTGGATTTAGTTATGAGCATCAGCGGGGATTTTCTTGGGGATTTTCAAGGGACATAATTAAATTCAATGTAGAGAGGGGAGAGTTCTGCTGAAATCATACCTTGTGACTGTCATGTGTTGGGTGTGCAAACAACTAAAAAACCTGATTACTTACTTGATTAATTACTTACTGTTAGTGAATGGGAGGAGCGCTGTTACAGTAATCACTGAATGGATGTTCAGTATGTTCAGTATGAACATTCATTCATTCATAGACATATGAGTTTGAGTCTGAGTTTGCTAATAGTATTTTCTCAGGTAGGTTGCTTCAAAGTTTAGGAGCCCTGATCAGAATGCTGGATCCCCTTTTGTCTTTAGACTTAGAATTTGGAAAAGAGCTTTGTCTATATCTAAGACTACGCTTAGACTCTCTAGATAGAGAGTTAAAAGCTCATTAATATAAGCTGGGGCTGAGGTAACCTCTGATTTGTGACCTGTAAGTTGAACAAAGATTTTGTGCCATCCGAATGTCTGCTACATAATTCTTAAGACCACCAAGGACATGTATATATACTGTAACTGGGATTTACAGGCAAATACAGCGATGCATCATCAGCATAACAATGTAAAGAGCATATAAAGGAGACGGACACTGAATTACCCAAAGAAACAGAAAACCTTCTTTTTGAGAGATATAATATAAACCAATTAAGAGCAGTGTCTGTAATTCCCATAAGATCTCTATGATGGCCAATTAAGATCAATGGTGTCAAAGGCAGTTAAGTAGAACTAAAAACAATCACCAGCAACCACTCTATATTATGTTTAGAGAGGAATCCAGAATGGAATGTTTCAAATAAATCATTTCTGAACATACGTACGCAGCTGATTGTTTATACAGTCAATAACCTCCCCAATACTAGTCTACGACAGCAGAAAGACTCTGATCACCACTTTATTTCCTTCTCCATTCCCCCCTCTAACAACCATTTCTAAACTGGTCTTACCCCCCCCCCCTCCCGGTTGATATTCACTCCCTCCTCTTCTGAGCTTTCTGACATTCTCTGACAATCTCATCCTCCCCAGATGAAATCCTAAAATTATCCCCATGAGCAGACTTGCTTTGTGCCCTCATGACCCCATCCCATTTTCACTCCTCCGGACCATCACTGTTGATCTGTGTCTTTCCTGGCGGCCATGATCAACCCCTCCCTGACATCTGGCTGTGTATCAGGCCTTTGAGTCAGCTAGAGCCACTCCTCTTATTCTTTTGCACTCCTTACTATTGGTTGCTTGTAATTTTGGTGATTCGGTGAATGTATCCTTATTCTACTTGCATTGTCCCTCTGGAGTGTCAGCTAAAAACCTACAAAACACCCAAAAACAACACATAAAAGATACAAATTTAAAATAAAATAGGTCTGAATAAAGGTCCTGAATAAAATATTGAATGTGGTGTCTAGGAATTTGAGCTGTCACCCTTCAGCTGCCAGTTTTGTACTGTTCTGCGGAGCCCAACTGACACTCTGCTG
Source organism: Diretmoides pauciradiatus (assembly GCA_900660315.1). Taxonomy (NCBI): domain Eukaryota; kingdom Metazoa; phylum Chordata; class Actinopteri; order Trachichthyiformes; family Diretmidae; genus Diretmoides; species Diretmoides pauciradiatus. Next base: position 10,597 of record CABFOS010027081.1, read on the forward strand.
AAGCTTCACCCTTGATATAATGAAAAGCAATGGACTACCTTGCCGATGCCTTTAGCTGTTGTGGTGCCATTGATAAAGTCTCTCTCACGGAGCTTTGGGACATCAGCTGAGGATGTGCTCCAGCATTCCTATTTAGTAGCAGAAGGTGGACGGGCTGGCAGGACATCATATAGTGACTGAATCATAAACTTACTTAGTGAGTTTATGATTCTGAGGCTTAACCTGAGTAATGTTAAGGACAGTTGGTGCAAGTTCTAGATAAAACCCATGGTGTACTTATCGCATACCAGTACAGAAGTGTAAAAGTTTTCCATACGTTTTAGTTTTGAATGTTAAGTATGGTATATTGAGAATGCTCAGCAGGAGTCGCCGTCATATTGTCAGGACGTTGCTCGCTTTACGTCAAATGTGTACAGCCTTGTGCATTGCCTGCCCCCATTGTTTCTATAAACACCTTGCTGCCCTTTATCCTGCTGGTGCTCAAATGCTTCACCTTAGGGCCTTAGCTCTCCACATCGGCTGACTTGACCAGCATGTTCATGGCAAAGAACAGGAGGTCTTTGAAAAAGTAATTTCCTTTTGCAAGATTAATTGCAATATTAAACTCTGTCATTAGCTCATTTATTTGTAAATAAAAACATCAAGTTTACCCCTCTTCCATTTTGTTCATCTTTCTTAAGCATTTTTTAACAGCATGGGTATAACCATTCAACCATGGAAAACTTCGGGAGGTCAGTTTACCTTTAGTTTTAAAAGGAACCGCTTTATCTGTCTGGTTCACTCTCTGTCATCGAATCTGAACACAGTTGATTGAAAACAATTTGATTTGCAGTGGTACAATGAACCATATTGATCTGTATGTTATTAGATGAGATCTTGGTTTCAAATATTTTATTGATTTTTCACACAAAAAATCACAAACAGAAGACTCAGACAAACATAAGAAAAGAGAAATAATAATATTAAAAAAGGGGGGGAGGGGGTAAAAATGTCCTCCTATTTCATAATATATCCATAGTATGGTAGTCCACTTTAGATGAGATCTTAGTTGAGAAAAAACAAGGAATGTTGAATGATGATGAAAAGATGATACACAATGTATTAAAGCTTTGTATCTAGATTGTTTACAGTAAGGACAAATGTTATTCCAGGATGAACTTATGAGCTTCTTATTGTGTTATTATTGGCCCCAAGTAGATAGTAAAACTCATTTGAATTCAACTTTGTCTGTCAGCATAATGAGAGTAAGAAATGGAATCACTGAAGCACTAGAGCACTATAGCAGTTGGATGCTCACCCCCCCCCTTCATGGCCTGTCTCTCCTACATCCCACTGCAGCTAATTCCAGGTGAAGAAAAGCGGAGAATAGCCACAAAACCTCTTTTGGTGGAAATTAAGTATGACTCCTCCTCAACTCTCTTCAAGAAACATTTCACAACACCCTCTACCATCCTCTCCTTCATATACACATCTTCTCTATCTTCCTACACTTCTTGCACCTGATCATGCCCCCATATAGTTTTATGTCCCTTTACCTGGCACATGGGGACACTTTGATCCTTACTATCCTTAATATTAGTTGCTTGTAAAGTTGCCAAAATAGGAATGGTAGTGTATTCTATGGTCTATCTGGAAAAAAAGTGAAACGCTTGTAAATGTAAATGTGTGCACCAGCTCAAGACAAGGCTCCTTTTGATAGAGCCTCTGCATAAAGTCTTCCTGTGAAAAGAGGAGATGTGATAAGTGGGTTGGGAAACTTTCCTGTAGGTATGGGGAAATATTCCTGCTTCCTTCTCTAGGCAACAAAGTGACATACAGCAGCAGAGGGGCAAACTGATAGTGGGAGTTGTCCTCACTGATACACTGGATAAGAACAACACAAGAACTTGGAATCTATGGAAGCTCTGAATAGGATGGGGACGATAGACCTAATCACTCTGAAAGATGGGTGGAGGAGGCACCTAACCATTCTGGATCTGGGTAAAAATAGGAAAATAATTGTGCTGTTTTGGAGAGTCCCTTAATGGGAAGTCTGGGGGAAACAAGCATCTTGGACTATGGCGGCATCTTGGATTAGATTCATTATTGGAGTAACCCTTGATGTGCTGCCATCAATCCAAACTTCAATCACTGGCTACTAGGTGACAACCTCACATGTACTGTGTGTTCAGACGCAGCAACGCAAAGTTAGTCCGAGGAGGATTCATTTGTCGGCATAACTAAAGTCCGTGGTAGAAGCAAGCAAGAGTAAATAATGAACTTTGACTTTGACTTCAAAAGGGCTTTGGATGTGAAGCTGAATAAGTCAGAAAATAATTCTTACTGATTAGGCACAAATTATGGCATTTAGGGTGAGACAGGATTTGGGAAATGAGAGCAGACACAAGCCAGCAACTTACAGTTCCTCCACAGACCAAGTGTTCCTCCATGCAGAGCCACATTGGGCAGGGCGAGACATTCTGGGTTGGGACTATCCCACCCATGATGCATTGTCATTGGTCTGCCAAACACCACCAAACCACACCAAACACCACCAAACCCCACCAACCCACACCAAACACCACCAAACACCACCAAACCACACCAAACACCACCAAAC
>CABFOS010027096.1:0-16490 GCA_900660315.1 Diretmoides pauciradiatus
AAATATTTATTACGTTCTATCAAATTAATATGGATTTGGACAACTATAGTTCAAAAAATTCAAAAAGCCAGCCAAGCTTGATTATACATTCTCTCACCCAGTTATTTACAGCCAAAGTGGAGAGTGGTTCTTCAGTGAAATTCACCTGGGTGATTGACAACCTGGAGAAGTTTGCCTATGAAGGGGAATCTTACAGTGTGGTATTCAAGAAACCTGCTGAGTATAAGCTTAGAGTAAGATGGTTTATTTCCCACAATGATGTTGAATTTGCTTAGTTACTTGTTTCTTATTATGTTTTTGACATAAATCAAGTACATGCATTTTGTCATTTTACTGAATCTGCATTTTGTAATCACTGTTTTAATAATCAGCATAATGCTGAATCTGTAAACGGTCCATTATTCTATCCTATAGGTGACTGCTTCCAATCCTGTGAGTTCTCTGAGTGAGGAAATCCTTCTGACTGCTGATGAGATCACTCCACTGTCTGACCCAGAGTTCCTCTCTGTCAGTGAAGCCATAGCGGTGGCCACCACAAACCTCTACACCCTCAGGGTCAAAGTGGACATCTCCCTCGGGGTCACCTTCAGGTAGGGGACAATGGATTCTTTCTTTGACATATATGCTACGCTATTTCTCGGAACATCAAAGAATACCACTTATAATTATGTAGTTGTAAAGTTGTGTCATATAATGTCTGGTTATTCTAAATTTCCACATGGTACATGTTGTCTAGGTGGGACTTTGGGGACGGCAGTGGCACGGTGATCCACACCCAGCCTGCTCCATGTCAGACCATGGAGGGGCTTGTGGAGAGAGGGGAGAGACAGGTGTATGTCCAGGACTCTGTTAGCCACAGCTACTTTACCCCGGGTAAACACACACATAGACACACACACAAACACACACACACACATACTGAAACACATGAAATTCATGTCAGACACTAGCAAAATTGCTGTAAATTTGTCGCTTTGCTGCCATTTTGACTTGCACAAAGTATCACATGGAACTTCTTTATTATTTCATTTAGATCCTAGATTCATTGTCCTTAGCATCGTCTTGATCATTTGCTTTTCAAAATGAAACTGATAAAATAGTGAAAGTTGAATCCATCAGCAGGTGGGCTGGGAGGATAAAAAGTTATTTCCTTCCCCTACATAAAGAAAAACTAAAATACTAAATACTAAAATGTATTACTTGCAATCATCTGGAGGGTCAGAGAAATGAGTGTTCCTGTATGTTTTCTCCACGCAGACGAGTACACACTTCACGTCCACGTCTCCAACCAGCACGACAATATTGAGACGTCCATGAAGATAAAAATCTGTCCTGTGTTAATTCGCCTACTCATCTCCTCCTCCCTTTTGGTGCCCTTCGTCACACAGCCCCTCCATCTGGAAGCTTCTCTAGAACCCTCTTCCTATGGCGTCTTCTACACATGGGACTTTGGTGATGGCTCCGAAGCCATCCAAGGGTCCCACAATGAAGTCAACCATGCTTTTGGATCTGTTGGGGTTTATAACATCACAGTTTGTGCTAATAACACCCTGTCTATGTTAACTGCCTGGCTCATGGTGGAAGTTATGGAGAAAGTCACTGGATTAACTTTAAGCTACAGTGGGCCCAATGAACTTAGCTCAACCACAGAGATCAGAGGTAAAGTAGCAACTGGTACACGTCTCATCTGGGAATTTGACTTGGGTGATGGGTCACTGCAGAGAAACCCTACGGATGGCTCTGTCTCCCACGTCTATAAGTCTCCAGGGAACTATACAGTGGACGTAACTGTCTCTAACTCTGTCAGCCAAGCTCGTCAGTCTATCAGTGTGGAGGTCTACAGGTTGGCTATAAGAGGAATACTGCCTACAGAGTGCGTCATGAGTGGAAGAGACATACAATTTAGTGCTCAGGTGAATGGAAACATATCCAAGCTGACTTTCCATTGGACGTTTGGAGATGGATCACCTTTGATGGTGGTGAGGGGAAAGCCCACAGCCATGCACATATTTTCAAGTCATGGGGTTTTTAATGTGAATATAACTTTGTTTAGTTTTATTAGGTCTGTTTCTCATAATGCTACTGTCTGTGTTGAAGCCCCAATAACTAGCATAACTGTGCAGCCATCTCACAGTGCTGTGGCAGTTGGAGAAGAGGTATGTCTTAGTGTGTTAGTTTCCCCCAAACAGACAACTAATTACCAATTCACGTGGTTAAGCAGATCCTCTGGTCACTCCTCTATCACAGCAAATGCTCAAAAGTGTTTTGTCTATAAAGAGGAAGGGGTTGAAGAAGTGTCAGTAATGGCAAGTAACAAAGTCAGCAACAAAACAGCCAAAACCAGTATTGCCATTCAAAAACCTGTGAGTGAACTGTCTGTAGTGCATGATGGGCAAAGTGACACACTGACTGTCAATACAATGACTTTATTTTGGGTTGACAGTTGCACTGGGACCAACATTTCTATACTCTGGGACTTTGGGGATGGTTCTCCGGTGGAACAGAACCAAAATGTGTCCCATGTCTTCACCTCAGCCGGTCAATTCACAATCACTGTCACAGCATCTAACGCAGTAAGCCGAGACTCTGTGATCCTTGAAGTGAATGTTTTACTTCCTGTTTCAGACCTTTCACTCCACACTAACCAGCCTTATGCCGTGGTAAGCGAAGAAACTGTTGTAACAGCAGTTAGCAGTGCTATCAGCAGCACCAACTATTATTGGTCAGTGGATGGTGTGACTGCAGCCAGACAGGGAACGTATCAGTTTAGATATGTGTTCCCCAAACCAGGAGTCTATCAAGTCAGAGTTATAGCCCAGAACCTGGTGAGTATGAGGGAGGCAGCTATTTTTATTGAGGTCTTCGAAATGATAGAGGGTCTTCATATTGAATGCCAGAGTCTGACAAACATGGAATACATACCAACCCGAGAGGGAGTGCTGTTTATTGGTTCATTCACCCGAGGCTCCAATGTCACTTATCATTGGCTTGCTACGCAGAGAGGAATAAACCACCAAATTGCTGGTGAAGGAGAGCTTTTTCAGCTGTTAGTTGAAACTCCAGGCAACATCACTGTCCAGCTAACAGCCTCTAACAAGTTGGGTGAGACAACCAGCCTTGTTTATATTGTGGCGGTTGAGCGGGTGACAGGTGCCAGCATAACAATACAGTCAAACATTGTGGCAGAGGGACAATCTGTGAATTTCTCTGTAACTGTGGTTACCGGTTCTGACCTTCAGTATCTCTGGTATGTAAACTCTGACCTCTCACCCCTGCAGACGGATGTTCCCTTTCTTCTCCACACATTTACAAGCTTGGGTCGTTGCTTTGTCAGAGTCTCAATACAGAATGTCCTCAGCCACAGTTACGTCACCAAAGAGTTTGTAGTCCAGGAGGAGGTTGGAGAGATAGACTTTGAAATAGACAGAAAAGCGCACCCGTTTTATAACAATGCAAGTGCTGCTGTTTCACTCCGTGGACTCGTCCACAAGGGTAGTGATCTGCACTGGGACTGGAAAATCGACACAAGTGGCAAACACACTCTTTTTAACAGTACCAATCAGATGTTTATCTACACGTTTACACAGGCAGGAGTCTATAACGTGTCTCTGAATGTCTCCAATGGGATAAGCTGGCAGACGGTTTCACACAGTGTCACTGTCCAGGATGCAATCAAAGGCCTAACTCTGAACATAAGCAAGACTACTGTCTGCACTGAGGACACGGTTAGTTTTACCCCAGCAATTTCCAAAGGAAGCAATGTAAGCTTTGTCATGGCATTTGGTAAGAAGGATTCAACTCTCGGTCAGCACTTTGTCAAGGGACAATTCATCACATCTAACCTCCCAGTTGGGACACATTTAGTGACAGTGAAAGCCTGGAACCAGGTTAGTAGTGCTGAGGTGACATCTACCATTCTGGTCATTGAGCGTATCCAAGGATTGCAATTGGTGAACTGTTGTTCCACTGCTCTAGAAGCGCTGAAAGAAATCTATTTCAAGACAGAAGTTCAAAGTGGAGTCAAAGTCAGCTACACCTGGATGTTTCGCTTGGAGGGGTCAGAACCTACACAGGCCGTGGGACAGGAAGTGATGTTCTCCTCACCTGAAAGTGGTACATTGTCTGTTAGTGTGATGGCCAGTAATGGCGTCTGCTCACAGACCCTAAATGAGACTGCTACCGTTCAGTGGCCTGTTAAGGAGGTCAAGCTTGTCTGTCACTCAGAAAGAATATTTGTTGGATATTCTGTTAGGTTTTCTGCCAGAGTGAATAATGGGAGTGACCTCAGATTCCATTGGGACTTTGGAGACTCCACTGAAGTGTTCACAGACTTCAACACAGCCAATCATACCTATCATATAGCTGGGAGCTACAACGTCACCATCAAAGTTTTCAACAATCTCAGCCAAGTTTCCACACAGATACATGTGGAAGTCAATGAGCTCCAGTGCTCTGGCCCTCAAGCTTCCTTAGTCCAGGGCCAGTCTACTATCCTTAGGTCTAGACCCAGCTACTTTGAAGCGACTGTGGACGTCAAGAACTGCTCTACTTACAAAACCACTTATTCATGGAAGATATTCAGAAGGTCTGTCTGCACAGATGCCGATAAAGATTTCACCAGGGGCATGGTAACGCTTCATAGTCAGGTGGATGTAACTTCACCATTACTCACCCTGCCAAAACATGCTCTGGAGGTGGGACAGTATTGCTTAGTATTTACTGTTTCACTCCAGGGAACTCCTCTCTTTCTCCACCGAAAGACCAAGGTTACAGTGGTCCACTCCCCGCTAGTAGCTGTCATCAAAGGAGGCTCACACAGACTGTGGCCCAGCCCCACTGACTTTGTCCTGGACGGCTCGGAGTCTCAAGACCCTGATGTGGAACCAGGAGTGGCGGACGTGTTGCAGTATCGCTGGGACTTCATAATCAAGGTACAGGCCTCTTGATATGACAACAGTTAATGTAATGAAGGTGGTATTAATCGCTATTATTTTGAGTTAGATAAGATGAGATGAAACTTTAATGATCTCACTGAGTAACTTGGGATGTTGTAGCAGCAAAGAGTAATACAGAAAAATGGAATATAAGGTAAAAGACACAAACATCCGCCAATGTTGAACAATTCTCCAACTTGCTGTTACACCCAAAGACATGATTCCTATCACTTACATTTTAAGTTAAAATGATTTCTTGACCCTGCAAACAAGATTTGGAATCAAATCTCTTTCTCCATCAGTTTCAGAGTTAACAGCAGTAGAACATACTGAGACAAAAAATATATGTACTATAATAAGGATATCAAGATATATGCAATGATATGCAATTATGAAGAAAACTATGTAAATTCACAGTATATGTACAGAATATGTAAAATGTGCGTCATGTTCACATTAATGGGTCTACAGAAGGCCACAGTACTGTATGTACAGGAAGTGTCTAGGCATGCAGACATGCACTGTCAAAACTATTCACCTTATCAAATCTATTCAGTTAACAAATGTAGATACCATTAAGGAACATAGATTGGGTATGTGCCTACTAGCTGCTCACATATATTTAATACTACAGTTGTGATATTATAGAAACAAGATATACCTGGTGAAACTTTACTAACACATTGGGTTTGTCCTTGCAGAACTCCACAGAGTCTCAGTGTGTAAGCCAGCCTATAGGGAGCAACAACAGTACAATGACTGTGGTCAGTAGTGAACTGCACTCAGGCTGGGTCTATCTTTTCACTCTCACTGTACATAAGGCAGGGAGGAGACCTGTCTCTACCACACAGTCTGTGAGTATAAGACAATCTCATGTCATGCTCACACAGTGGCATGCTTTATTACTTTAAAATGTGTTTTTGCTGTATATTTTTTGCATCTGCAATCTACTAAATAAGACCCAACTGAAGCTATATTGATCTTGTTGCTTGTAAATAAATTGTCTTTGAATTGTCTTGATATTTGGGTAATTATGCCACAAGTTTGAAGCTCTTGCGGTAGTCCTGGGCAAGCAGCATCCACTGGCTTGGCTGTGGTGGTAAGGCACACCTCTGTTTGTCTCCTCCATTTAGGTATCAGTGTGTGAAGCTCCAGTTATTCCTGTGACTGTGGAATGTGTATCCTGTTCTGACCTCTACTCCTCCCACCATGTCAGCTATGCCTCCCCTGTGGTCCTCTCTGGACACTGTGGACAATGTGATGACCTGGCACAGGTAATGTGTCTGATACTACCGTAGCTTTCATCTTTCATCTTCATCGTTCAGCTCATCAATTATCCCTGAGAAATTCTGTCCAACAGTGTCCAAATGAATAAATAAAATAAAAAAATGAAAATGAAGACTAAAATAAGGAGTACAAGAACATTGCGTAAGGCAAAACATTTCTTAAGTGCACATCATACTGTATGAAAACGTGCCGACAGTGGAAGTACAAAGAGGCCTACTTTACTTATTAAGTAGTCTTATCACTGCTGGGAAGAAAGAGCTACCAAAACACTTGTAATCTGCTCCCTCTTCAACTTTTTCTGCAAAGACAGCTGTGTTCAGGATCGCTGTTTGCCCTGCATTATCTCCTTGACATTTTATCTGCTGCTATTTTATTTGAGAAACATTGTTTTGTTAATAGCTCTGCTCAATGAAATTTCATACACAGACAATAGATGGAGAGTAACAATTTATATCATGAATGTGTCTTGTCCTCACAGTACAAATGGAGCGCAGAAGACCAGAGTGGCTTGACCCTTGACCTCAACAAGGCTACTACCTCCACCGGAGGTCATTCCCCTGACCTGGTGGTCCGATCAGGGGTCCTCCAGGATGGGCAGAGTTATACCTTCACCCTCAATGTGTCCCAGCCAGGCAGAGTGCAGTGGGGGAGCGCCAGCCTGACCATACAACCTAACCATCCTCCCCATGGAGGCCTCTGTGGTCTGAGCCCAGAGTCAGACATACGCCTGCTGGAGACAGAGGTCACCTATAACTGCTCAGGTATGGCAATCCGATGGTAGGTCGGGGGACTTACAAAATCCAGCTTTGTCACATTAAAAGGCAGCTATCAATCTGTGGTCTTCTATATCTGACTCATGATCCACACTTGACCTGGCACCTTGACATATGTGTGGGCTTTGCTGTGAATATGGTGATAGAAATCTGTACTCTGCCATGCAGTGTGTCGGTGCTATTCTTTATGTAGGATGTTGCATTTAATATTTTTTTATGTGATAAATGAATAGAATGAATACTTTTTCAATTGTTCACCCCCCTGTAATGTTCTATCAGTGGACCAGCCACGTCTAGTAAACATCTCTACCCTCTAGTGTTAAATTACAGTTAAATATCTGTTCCTGTATTTGGCTGCATGTTCTCTCTTGGTCATGTCTTGCTATGTCATTCTCCAGGTTGGCTGGATGATGACAGTGAGGTCTCTCAGCTGATCTACACCCTCCAGGTAGCACCATGCCAGCCCAATGAAACTGCCTGCCCCCTGCTCACTCTGTACAGGTACATATTGGCCCTAACTTATAACTGCTAGTGCACAAAGGAAGTGTGAAAACTGACCAGTGGTAAGGCATGAATGTTTAAGACTACACTTTGAAATAGAGTTAATTTCATATCAAACTTAGAATACAAGGAATTTATTATTTAACATTACAGGGATGGGTACTGTATGTTGTGTTGTCTTCATTTCACCTCCCCAGGGGCACTCGTCCAACATTTGGCAGCCTAGTTCCCATGGGAAGCCCTGGGCTAGAGAAAGATATGTCAGTTATCACAGTCACCTTGCTGGTAGAAGACCATCTGGGGTCAAAGGTCATCGCCCTCAACAGGTAAACTACCTGGATTTGAAGCAGTTGTGACTAAATACAATTCACGTTTCAAAATTATTTTTCAAAGGAAAATCATTTGAGGTCTCATGACATGGTCAAAATAATCCCAATCTCTCACAATCTCATAGCCGCTGATTCCTTTGCTCTCCAGAACATTGACAGTCAAACATCCTGGAAGGGCGGCCGATCAGTGGCTTAGGAACAAGAGCCAGACAGAACTGTGGGTTTTAGTCCAACGTGGCAACCCTCAGGAGATCATCCCTTATTCTATTGCCCTCACTAGCCAGCTCAACCAGGTACTGCCTGGGTCAACGTCAGTTTTTCATATGCAAAGTCATGCAACCACTCTCAAATCTAAACTATAATTAAGAGTTGTTCTTCAGTATTTAGTGATGAGTTTCACCTACCCGCCTCTCCACAGATGGAGTCTGGACAGAGTGTTAGGGAGCTCAGGGACAGGAGGGAGATTCGGGGAAATGTGACCCGAGCCCTCGCCTCTCTCCCCATTTCTTCCTTACACGATGTAGATCAGGTCAGCTCAGCACTGGCCCAGTCCACTGTGAGTACGCACTGCCACGTTTCTCTTCACATAATTCTCATAATTCATTGTGATAAAGTTGTTTGTGTCCTTGATAAACTCACTGGCTTAAAATGTTCCCAAATGTAATAAAGTAATGAATATACTGTTCATCTGGACATGTTTCTCTGCTTTGATATTTCTTCATTTTGTCTATTTTCTCCAGGCTATTGCCAGTGAGATGGTATGCTGTCAGGAGAAGGTTCTGGAAGCTGTGGGGAAGATGATCCATGTTTTAGAGGAACAGACAAGTGTCAGTGTAGCATCAGCTGTTGACTCAGGAAGGAACATCCTTAATGTCATAGGTGCTGGCCAACCACCATCTCCCATACTGAATGTAGAGGCATCCAGGCATATGATACAGATTGTGTACTGATATCACAACAGATTTAGAGATTGGCCCTCAAATGGTGTAAGATTAGGTAAATATTCTTTGTACTCTCTGTCTGCAGGTAGCACATTGGCTGCTGTGTCTGAGTCTGTCAATGCTTCCAGTCCTCGCTTGACCTACTCCGGCACTCTGCAGTCCGCCTCTATAACCACTCTGTCAGCGCTGGGCTTTGCTGGGGCCCTCATGCGCTCTTTGATGCATTCGCGTGTTCATGGCGAGGAGCCCCTCTCACTCTTCACCCCTCACATCAGCACTGTTGGTTTCCATGGTAACCCTTCTGACCTCCTCTGCACTCAGAACAACACCCGGCAAGCAAAGGACTCCAACTCCAACCAATACCAGACAACCCCCGGTCCTTCCTCGTCCACTGACACATCAGAGACCCACCGTCCATGTCAGTTCCACATCCCGACCTCCCTCACTGCTCAGCTGAAGAGTCAAAGGTCAGAGGTTGTGCAGATACTGCTAGGTATGGATGGATCTAACCCTTTGTTGACTGCAGCTAACCCTCCTATCTCCACCACTCTGGTTGCCATGGAGTTCACCACCCCGCAGGGCCAGCCCATACCCATCTGGAATTTGGATCCTGAACAAGCCATACGGGTCACTCTGCCCAACAAGCACCCTATGGGCCTGGGGTTAGTGGCACTGGATGACAAGGGTGGAGTTGGACATGGGAGGGCAGGTGAAGATGAGAACGGGACAAGTCCAGTAGGGTTAACTGTGACTCTCCCCACTGAAGGGTGGTTGAACTTCACAGTCAAAGCTGTGGATGGGTTGGATGAAAACGCAGGGCTTTACATCTCCTTCAACTTTAGCCTGGCCCCAGGTACAGTCAATTATTTTAGTAGCTTGACAATAACAGCATGGCAATCCATAGCTCTGTTGTCCAGATCATAAATTGTTGCACACTGATCATTTGTAAAATACCATTGGCCTCAATGGATCCATCCATTAAATATGAATGTATTATATATATTGAAACTGCAATATGCATTTCTAGGAGCGGTTCCAGTGAGTTTGGGACATGTCAGGATAGAAGTGAGCACCATCCTGTCAGGTCCTAGTGCATCCCAGGATTCCCTAGTAAGAGAGCTGACCCTGTCCCTCTCTGCTCAGACTGACTACATAGAGAAAACCATCTTTCTCTCTCCACTGTGAGTATAACATAATCAATAACATAATCATAATATATGCAATTTAATGGACTATTTTTTCCAGAGCACTGACAGTATAGTGACTGCATACATTTACCCATTGATCTATACAAGACCCATAACAAAATGATTAACATAATGATAATAGACGTTTAATCCTCTTGATTGCTTGTTATAATGAACCAAGAAATGTCTCTAACTGATTGAATGTTCCTCTCCAACAGTTTGAATGGGACAGGCAAGGCTCTCTCTGTCCTCCTGAACTTGTCTCTGGCCGACGGTGGTCCAGTCCAGGCCTCTGTGTGTGTGTTCAGTTCACTGTGCCAGTACTACAGTGTGAAAGAGAGGCGCTGGAGCAGTGAGGGTCTCCGGCCACTGGAGGGCAGCACCCTCCACGCAGCACAATGTCTAACCCAGCACCTCACCATGTTCGGAGCCAGTCTGTTTGTTCATCCTGGAGCTGTGGTGCTGCTGCCACCAGTATGGGAGAATTCAATTCTTGTTGTTACCTATTTGAAAAGAGTTGAATGGATTTTTGTAACATCTGTGCATATTACACTCTTGACTGATTCCACAGTTGTGACATCTGATCCCCTTTGTGTTAGATATTAAACCATTGCACAAAAGGTCATGATGGGGAGGATATTCATCAGCATATATCTCACCCCTCCTCTTATCTCTCCAGGCAGGCAGTCCGGTACGTAACATGCTGGTGGGGATTGTGTGTGCTGTCCTGGTCTTGATTCACCTGCTGGTGGGTCTCATTGCCCATAAACTGGACCACCTGGACAGCCTGAGACTGGGCCAGGTCCCTCTGTGTGGCCGACCGGGGCTGTACCATTACAGAGTTCTGGTCAAGACCGGCTGGAGGCGAGGAGCAGGTCAGCCAAGGACACTTCAGTTCACAATAGGGATGTGGAAATACTAGGGACAAGAAGTTTTTTTTCCCTCTGATCTTCTGCGAATTGATGAATTTGAGACAAAATCCTCCACTTTTCGAATACTTTTTTTTATTTCTATCACCCATCAGGTACTACAGCACATGTTGGCATCAGTCTGTATGGTGTGAACAAGAGCGGCTCTCGCCATCTGCAGAGGGAAGGAGCTTTTCAACGTGGCAGCCTGGACCAGTTTCACTTGGAGACAGATGACAACCTGGGAGAAGTTTGGAAAATTTGCATCTGGCACGACAACACAGGTACATGGTAAAGATGAGGGTGTACGCTGCAAAAAAGTAACCATCTTTACAAGTCACTTTAAAATAGTATTTTCCTTAAAACAAGTGAAATCTGGTTTGTGTGTGCTTGTGTGAATGTATATGTTTGGGGGTCATCCCTGTAATTGCTAATGAGTCCATCCACAACCACAAAGTATCATTTGGCAAGACACTGAACCCCTACATGCTCACTCGATAAGCGTGTCAGCTTAATGCCTCAAATGTAAATGCAACATGGGACCCAGGTCTGGACCCCTCCTGGTATGTTCAGCATGTGGTGGTGTGGGACCCTCAGACAGACCACATGTTCTTCTTCCTGCTGGATGACTGGCTCTCAGTGGAGAATGAGAAGCATGGCACTGTGGAGAAGGAAGTTCTGGCCTCATGTAAGCTTGCACATTTGTGTACTATACCAAAAAATATCCATCTTAGATCTATACAGACTTTCCGACAACCTTCCTCATTCATCCTTTCCAGGTCCTGAGGAGCTTTCTCAGTTTCGGCGAGTTCTCTCCTCGCAGCTGCTCTTTGGGATGGTGGAGCGCCACCTGTGGCTGTCGCTGTGGGAACGCCCCGCCCATAGTCACTTCACCAGGGGTCAGAGGGTTACCTGCAGTGCCCTCCTGCTACACCTCTACTTGGCATTGGGGGCGCTGTGGTACGGGGCAGTGGGCACTCAGGGGCACAGGTGAGACGGCTTATAGACCTGAAAAAAAATCCCAAAACCTCTAGTGACATGTAGCAAAAGCTAATGTAAGAAATGTCAGATAATGTAATAAATTGCCAGATAATGAAAAAAACACCTTCAGAGTAATATTTAATGTAGTATTTTAAGAAAGTAACACTCCATATAATGTAATAATTGCCAGGTAATGCCAGGTATTACATCACTATATGTAAAGTAGTTCTGTCATTAGATATAATATAGGATCAACAGGATAACATTGATTGGTGTCTGGTTTGTATTAGTGGACCAGTGTCATCCCAGCTGCCGGTCAGTGTGGAGACAGTTGCCGTGGGGATGACTGTTGCTGCACTGGTGTTACCACTCCAGTGTCTCCTCTGCTTCCTGTTTAGAAAGGCTCACAGTCAGGTAACTCACCACGGGATTAAGCTGCTTTCTCTCCTCTTCTCTGCTCAACCTTCATTCTACCAGGATATCCAGTGATGCATTTACAAATAAAAAGATGTATAAACCACGACCTGAACCACGCGCGTGCACGTGTGTGTGTGTGTGTGTGTGTGTATTTCAGGTAACGGTAGATGTGTCGGTTCCTCCCTCCCCTGTTTGCCACTCTGTGGAGATGGACGTCTACCTTGGCCAATCAGATCTCACCCACCCCTCCTTCCTGACTCTGCCAGACTCCTCTCTCCTAGAACAAGACAGTCCTTCATCTGTGAGAACACACACACACACACACACACTGTTGTTTTCCTCCTCGTCTTTAATTGCTCACCTTTGTATCCCCTATGCTGCCATCTCCTCTCTAGTTATTAGGAAGCAAGGCTTTTGATTCGGGTATCCTGGACTTCTGGGCTGCCTCTGGCTTGGCCCAGATGGACAGAGCAGGTAGAGAGGGGGTAGAGAGGCCCCCCCTTGAGCTCCCAGCAGGCCCTTCCTCCAGGACAACCTCTGATCCCGACCTTTTTGAGACATCATCCACTCTGGGCACGCTGGGCCCGGCACGCCTGCTGAGGAGGAAGAAAGCCCTGATGCAGCTCCGCCTGGCCTCACCCTCCTCCCCTGACTCACCCAGCAGTCTTCCCCCATCCCCATCCATCTACCCCCTCTCAGTGGACATTTTAGACCCGCCCCCCTCCCCTCCTCCTGTCCCCTGCACTGTCCACCACACCTGCTGACCTGGTCCAAACCCACAAACACAACCTGACAACGATGGTTCTGACTCTATCTGGTGAGAAATCATTTCTTAAATTGAATGAATCTATATCAGATTAAAGGAAAAATCCACTCTAAAGCTAATATGATAATGCCTTGTTTTTCTGGGTCCATGTTGTTCCCGTGGATA
The DNA here is from genome assembly GCA_900660315.1 of Diretmoides pauciradiatus. Classification (NCBI taxonomy): domain Eukaryota; kingdom Metazoa; phylum Chordata; class Actinopteri; order Trachichthyiformes; family Diretmidae; genus Diretmoides; species Diretmoides pauciradiatus. The sequence continues at coordinate 13,190 of CABFOS010027096.1, forward strand.
CGTGGCCAAACATAGATGATGTGATGTCACGTCGAGATATTTCCAGCATTTGATAGCAGATAATTATTTAGCTCTCTAAGACATCACTGGTGAATGGCAGGTTTGGTCTCAGTCCCTCAGAATAAAAGAGCATGGGCTCCTTTCTAGACTCAGCATTTTGCACAGATGTTCAACAATGATAAAGGGAGAAATAGGCAGAGACACCAATTTCTCAATGACAGTAGCCTCAATAGACCAGAATTGAAATGCAATGTAGCCTTAGGACATGTTGTGTTTTCAGTAAGGGGTGTGGCTGTGATCATAGACATGTATAACTCACAGCTAAATCACATTTCCAAGATATGTATATGTCCATATTTCCACCTTTGATTGAAAGCAACAAATCCTTGCTCCTTCTCTGGGGGTTGTAGAAAGGCATTCTGAAAAATGTAGGAAATCACTAACTAAAGTAATATGCAAGGCAGGTTGGGGGAAAGCGGGTACACCAAAAAGTAAAAAAAACAACCCTTTCATCACAAAATAGCTCTTGCAAATGCATTGAACATCACAGATTGCTGATATCTAACAGTATAAGAGTATGCCAGGGTGGATTTTTCATTTCATAATTGCTCCCTGTGAAATGACAGCTCTCGCTCTGATCATTTGTGTTTGCACTTAATGGCAGAGGAGGATCTGTTGAAGTCTATAGTAGCAGCAGAAGCCACAGTAGAGATAACCAACAGTACCTCCACCTCGGACAGCGGCCGTGACTCCCCTAGGACCACCTCCTCACTCTCAAACATGTAAGGCTTTGCCTCTGTGCATCATTTAAACCTCTGTACAAAAACTGACGTTATTTTTTCTCTGTCTCACTACTCACGCCATTGCTGCTTCCTCAGCATTTCTTTATTGAGACATAGGAAAGCTGAGAATGACACAGAGCAGGATAGACACAGGAACGCTAGTTGTTAATGTTGTTTTCAAGCAGTTCTGCATTCCATGGAGCTAGTCAATTTTTAATATTGCACTTTTTTTATCACTTCTTATTTTCCCAAAGGCTTAAAAAGGCTTAGGTTTTATCTCTCAATAGTTGAGAAATGTATGACGGCATGTTGCGGCATTATTGCTCAACTTCTGATTGGAATTGTTGTGAAAAATCATATTTAGTTCTGTTTCCAGCAATAAGAAGGTGCAACAAATGGTCCAACAACCACATAAGAGACACACATTGTATATTGTACTATACTTATTCAGTTCTACCTGAAAACATTTGAAAAATAGGTCGCAATGCAGGATATATACTGTAGTATACATGATGGGAACTTCTGAAATGCTACCACTCTATACAATGTGAGTCTAGTTGAAAGCATTGTATGTGTATGTTAGCAGGGCTTCTTTCAATGTCATTCTCCAAATATGCCTTGTTTTTCCCCCTGTGTTCTTAGCCAGACCAATTCCTGTAGTAGTTGGTCAGAGCAGAGTGTGGATAAACCCCAGTATGGGACAGAGGTCCACAAGCCCTCCTCTCCCTCTCCTAGCTCCCTGTATGGGACAGGATTGTACAAGTGTCACTCTGTTGTGTCTGTTGACTCTGTGGCCAGCACCTTCCTCCCCAGCCCTTCTCCTGACTCAACACGCTCCTCTTCCACCACACGTATAGGTGAGATATGACACTAGAGATATAAATGCAGTGCTAATGACACTGGAATAGTATCCTGCTATTCACATCTTGTGATCCCATGTGTATGTGTCTGATCTGTCCCTCCATCCAATTCTGTCCTTACACCCAAGGTGTGGCTCGAGGTCAGCCCAGCTGGCTGCTCCCTCCCTGGGCACTGTGTGTTATTTACCCCCTGGTGGCTGTGTTGCTGGGAGCCTGCTTGGCTGTGGTCGGCCTCTACGGCAGCCTCTTCTCCAAAACAGTAGTTTTGATGTGGCTTGTATCGGCTCTGTCCGCCTTCCTCACCTCTGCTCTGCTGCTGGAGCCTCTGAAGGTGAGTCCAAACTGATGGGCTTAGCCTTTAACTTTCATTTTTGGTTCATGAGGGCGCATATAAGGGTGGTATGCTTGTTGTATGCGCCTTAGACCACTGAGCCACCAGGACACCCCGTTAGATGGAGTTTAATTGGAGAAAGATTGTCCATGACCCAAAACATCAACAGTAAATCTCACCATTTTTCACTGACATTCAACAATCATACAGTACAGGGAGAACTCCATCATAGAAAAGGCTGAGATACTAATTTCTCCGCAGACTGCAGCCTCAATAGTCCATAATGCAAAGCAGCAGTCTCTCACTTTTCTCTCACTCATGTTCTCTGGGAGTTGAGTAATTCTGGGAGATGTAGGAAATCTCTAACTGAAGTAGAAGTAGACAAGGCAGGTTGAGGTTCTTCAAACATTGACCAGTAAAACAAAGCAAAGTGAATCTATTCATCCATCTCCTTTGGACAGGTGTGTGTGCAGGCTGTGCTCTACACAGTATTGTGGCGGCCTGTGGATCCAGAGGTAGAGGACCAGTTGGCCCAGGAGACCACAGTGATGAGGGCAGTGGGAGATCAGGGGGGAAAGGTTCGGCCACCATGTGGCTATGGGCTGCTGCAGGCCAAGGAGGAAGCCCGCAAAGTCCGAGCTCTGCGTTCTCTCATGAAGGTAAGCAGAAAACTGAATCAGTGCCTCAGTTGAACATCAAGTTCAGTTGAACTAGCTTTTGGCATAATTGCCATATGTATTGTTTGTGCAGCAGGCTGTTTTAAGCCAATAGATCTATCTAGCTTATGATTGAGACCAATAGCAAGTTTAGAAATTACTGGGTAATGTTATGAACTAAGTATAAGCATGTATGTACAAGATAGCGTTGAGTGTTGGAGTTCTGGCATGCCACAGCAGTTGAGGTTATTGGAGGTGTTTTAGGCCTAATTCAATGAAACATTGGTGAAGGGTGAAGGAAGGTGCCCACTTGAAGACCTCCAACATCCTAGCTATGTTACTACATAGGTTAAAAAAGGAAAAGGAAAAAAAGTATTTTAAAAAGCAGTCCCCTCTGCAAACAGCAGTAACTACTTGTTGTGTGTTTTAAAGGTCAAAGATCAAGAATGGGCTTTAGCTTTATACCGTAATAACAATACAAACTAGAAAGATGCACTCAGCATCAGTTTCAGGAGCACCGTGCAGCATCATATAAAAGAAGCGATTGATGAAACTACAGAGCAATGAGTTTCTTAGGGAATCAACCGCTCTCGTTTTGGGTGGAGCCTTTATGCTACGCTACATATCAGTCCTGTTCGGAGATCGGAAGAGCGTCGTGTAGGGAAAGAGTGT
>CABFOS010027100.1:0-10514 GCA_900660315.1 Diretmoides pauciradiatus
GCTGTGGCTCTGTTTTATGTTTGAATGTTCTGAAATTTTGTAGATGTGTTGCCTATGACTAGATCTGTTAGTGTATTAAGTTTCAAGTTTATTGCGCAATTTTGACGCGCGTTGTGCACGTGCAAAGTTCCAAAAATAGCCAACTTTGAGCCATTGCTGTGGCTCTGTTTTATGTTTGAATGTTCTGAAATTTTGTAGATGTGTTGCCTATAGCTAGATCTGTTAGTGTATTAAGTTTCAAGTTTATTGCGCAATTTTGACGCGCGTTGTGCACGTGCAAAGTTCCAAAAATAGCCAACTTTGAGCCATTGCTGTAGCTGTTTTATGTTTCAATCTTCACGAAATTTTGTAGACTTGTTGTTAACAAGTTAGTACCTCCTCCTGTGACGTTAAACCCCCTTTGGTGACAATATCCCCCCTCCTGTGACCGCTGTCTGGGCGCATTCCACCCGTCCGAGGGACGTTTGGTGGTGATATATATATATATAACTAGCATTATTTCAACACAGTGAGGACTGCAGATAGACCTAGTTGATGTCTGTTTGTAGTTGATGTCATTGCATCTCGGTGCACAACAGCAGGATCCTACTTGCTCTTTGGGTAGAGTTTCCCGCCCCGAGTGTGACGTGAGTTCAAAATGGCCACAGTGGGAACGAGGTATACATAATAAGTAGTACTGGGCAGCCCCCAGGTGTGAATATGAAATAAGGCATTGCTGAAAAAGAGCATACCAGTCAACTTTTCCTGGATTAAACAAAAAGTTAGAAAAGAAAGGAAAACATATCTAAGAAACTGGAAATCTGAGACAAATATTTGCTAGAAATTCTCATGGTAGCGAGCAAGACGGCAATTACTATAGATGCTGGCTTCTTAAAGAGCCTCCAACCCTGAACCAATGGATATCTATAAAAGCATATCTACTATGGAACGTATGACATTCAGTCTAAGAAAGAAAGAAAGGGGAGAAGAGTTCTGGTCTAAATGGGAAACATATCTGACTAATGAGGAATTTGACAACTGAGGCTACAGTATAGTGGATGCAGTTGTGAAACATAGAAGTAGATGTGAATGAAAGTGTACCATTCTGTGACTAACAAATGTACATCCAATGTAACTGAGTGACCTCATGTTTGGTTGTGTTATAAAACAGAAAAAATAAAGTATAAAAAATCTAGCCCTAAACAGTGAACATTACGAACTATCTACACCATTAGTGTGATGCTTAACACATACTTATCATATGTTGTGACCCCTCCTGACCTCAGATTCCGTGTGTGTGTGTGTGTGTGTGTTTTTTTTTATTTGGGATCCCCATTAGCTGCAGCATAGTGTGTGTGGGTGTGGGTCTGTGGGAACAGTATGTGTGTTTTTGTATGTGCGTGTGTGCGTGAGCATGTGTGTATGTAGTGCATGCATGTAAAAAACATTTTTTATTTTTTTATTTACCTATTTATTTATTTATTTTTACTTACATTTTTTGTCTTGTTTTTATTTATTTATTTATTTATCTGTCCTATAAGTCTTTTTATTATTCTGTATTTGAGTACTTTATGGTATTATATATTACTACTATTATTATTGTATGTATTGTGTGCTCTGTTTTATATTTCTTTTTGCATAAACTCAATAAAACTTGAGTAAAAGAAAAGAAAAGAAAGGATGTTCTTTATTGGTTGGAGGAGAAGACAGCACAGGTTGCCTGGAGTTTGAACCCCACCATTGCCCTGATTGGTCCAGGACGGCTGACAGCCCAGTGACAGTGTCCTCTCACTGCCCTGAAGAGCATTGGTCTGGCTGCTGCTTGCTGAGATAACTGCTGAAGAGGGCGGGCTCACCAGATTGTAATGTTATCCAGATGTTATCTTGATAAGCCATCCCTGATGTATTTAAGATGACAGGCCGACCCCCGGCTCCTCTCGCTGCAGATCACCGGCCAGTTTGGACTTTTCCCCAGACTGAATATTGTGCTTCGGCCTTTTAACTGAAGAGTGTTGGAGTACATGGTGTGGGAATGGAAGACCTTTCTCTGTGTATGTGTGAGGAGGGAACACGATAATTGTGTGTGTGCATGTGTGCTGAGTGTGTTAACCACATTTATTGGGAGTTGTAAATAACATAACAATGAATGTACGTGTTAAAATTTGTGATGATCCTTCTCATTTTTTACCTCTTTTTTAAATCTATCTAAGTCTATAAAAACTGTAGATTTACTGCACACTTAATCACTCAAAGTCAGTCTATGATTGATTAAGTGTGCGGCAAACCCACCATTTTTATGGCCATTGTTTTCCTGCGTTTTGGCAGCACTTTAACGAGCCATGCACAGGACTGTGTTCTCTAATTGAATTCTGAATAGATTTGCCTTACTGGACGTGTGGTTTGTCCCCTTGTGTCTCCAGTTGTGTGTCATCCTGGAACCCATGCAGGAGCTCATGTCAAGGCACAAGACCTACAACCTCAGCCCCCGAGACTGTCTCAAGACTTGCCTGTTCCAAAAGTGGCAGAGAATGGTCGCCCCACCAGGTAACAAATACTAAACTAACTAAGTACACACACAGATCTGCTGTTCAAACTAATGAAATCAAGCGTTCAGTTCCAAAATGTCATTGAATCCAGTTTGGAAGAACAACAACAGCAACAACTCAAGTTACTTGCTATGCTGTGGGTTGTTTTAATTGTTTTTAATCAAGATTAATCATTTTTTAAGACAGTGTTTCTCAACTGGTGGGTCGCGACCCAAAAATGGGCCATGGACTCGTTCGGAATGGTTCACGGATTCTACATCAATGCCCAGTCAAACATGAATATGTGCCTACCAGCGGGGGGCGCTGTTGCAGCAAATGTTTGCAGTCAAAATAATATTTATTACCTACTTTTAATGAAAAGCTGTAATCTATAAATCCTCTTGTTTTTTTCAAACACAGCCAGATCAGTTTCGACACTTTTATGTTGTAGAAAACTGGTTTTTATGATCATTTATCAGCCAACAGACACTCAAGCCTTTCCTCTTTGTAGTCAAAATGGAGAAATCTTGTGATTTCATTGAAGCGGTTCTGCCAAGCAAATACAATTCCAATGAAAACTCTTAGTTCATTCATAGACGTTGTGCGCCTCATGCATTTTCCAACAAACAATCTTTATCATCGTCATCATCGTGCAGTTATGATGTTCATTTTATTCATATTCACCAGGATCAGCAGCAGTTGTGATGTTCATCAATTTATTAATCAGGATCAGTTTGTTATTGCTTGAATGCAAGGATGAAAATATTTTTTCAAATGGGAAAATGTGGGTTCCAAGTGCAGACCAGTTGAGAACCACTGTTTTAAGAGTAGGAATCACCTTTTTCTTCCAGACCGCGGATATCTCATTCAGGAATGAAACCCTTTCAGTGTTTTTATTGCATAATTTGTATTTCTAAAATAATCGTTACATGTCTTAATCCCTCAGATGTGCTTTGCCTGTCAGGTATTTCTACAGTATGGAATTAATCAGAATTCAGAAACACATCTTGAATCTCAACCTCGGTCCTAACAGGCCTCTCAGCTTCATGTGATTGATGATTTAAGGGCCCTTCAAAAATAAATAAAAAAATAAATAAATACGGGGCTTAAATTGGCTGTGCAGTGTTAAGCTGGAGAAAAACGAGCCGAGTTTGGGATACATCGGAGGGGCTGCAAATTACAGCAATGCTCGGCGAGGCGTGACGAGATGTCTTTGAGAACCAACACCAGTCAGAAAGCCTTTGACTCAGACCTGTGTAACTTTAATTAAGAGTGCTGGGTGTAATCAAACTAGTAGATCCAGCTCCCTAGCCGGCAGCTCCCATGATGCTCTTGGTTAATTGTGCACATGGAAAGAGAATGTTCTTTTCAATGCAGTTTGATACAGAAGAGTTCCTCATGTTGGATGATGCTTTATGTGTGGTGCGTTTTTAGGCCTATATATCACATACAGCTTTATGTGTGATTTAGTTTGATGTGATATGTAGCTTCATGTGTGATTTAATTTGATATAATTCATGTGGGATAAACACTGGTTGCCTTTTGGAAGTTGTAGTCAGCTGTCTGTAGTCACTTCATACTCAGTTTTAAAGTGGATTAGTCAGAGTAGCTATAAAGTTTACAGCCTGTTTCTGAGGATCGTTTCATCTCAGCTGTCTGTATTTTTACACGAAGCGAACCTGAACTTTGCAGTTTAGCTGGGATTGTGCGGTTTCCTCGTTGGTGGTGTGTTTTTCGCCTTTTCCTGCAATTCTTCTCCAACCTGGAAACTGGTTGGGATTTAGCCAGGAAGGAAGCCACGGGTGCATTTCTGCTCTGATAAGTTCTTTTGGTGGAAATGGAAGTGATTTTAGTGCGTCACCAGTTCAGCATAGAAGGAAACCAGTCAGATAACAAAAATGATTGTCTCTGACAATGGACCGGGTTTTTGCACACACGTCTGTCAAAGTCAGGAATAAAAAGAGGAAAGCTATTGATAAAAATCCCCCTTATTGTTCTGCATCTGATTTATAGTTTCAGTTATGTTTTGTTTGTACTTTGAGTTGCTGGTTGCTGTAATTGAATATGAAAGCATCTCCCTTGGTGTGATTAGTAAGAACCTCAAAAAATGTATTTCATTTTCAGACATCTGTTTGAAGATCACAGGGATGTTTTCTTTCCCCCGCTGAGATTAAAAGGAATTTTCTAACCAAAACTTTGGCGGAATTTGCAAAATCATGTATTCATAAATTATGTACTGTACAAATGATTTAGTAAGTGCAATGCTAAGATCTCTACTTAACCTCAATCTCATTACTTGATAACTTCCTCTTAATAAAGAGTCCACATGGTCACACTTGTGATTTAATTGCACCTTCTGGAATTATGTACAGCTCATAATTGGAAAAAATATCTTTCATCTAAGCTTCTACATCTTCCAATGATTTAAGTAGTATCTGTATATCCATGACATTGAATGTTGAAGTATTTTTCTCTCTTTTCTCTGTTGTCATCTCTGGTCTTGTCTGTCTTAAATAGTTTGATTAATTAACTAATCCACCTGAGGAAAAAATGAAACTAATTTTGGCTCCGGTTTCAGCTGGACACCCACAGAACTTCAAAACGGAAATATTTCCCACAAATCACAAAAAAGGTATCTTTTCTGTCTTATACTGTCAGTTTCCTCTGGTCTTGTAGGACAGCGGCATTCTAGCGCTCACTGGAATGCCATGAAATACATTTTTGTGTGCACGTTCTCTTCATGGATGCTCAACTGTATGCTCAAAAAGAATAAATAATGATATAACAGATGCAGCTTACACATTGCAGTTTATTGCATGTGGCATTGAATTCTCAAGGCTTAACTAAAATGATTAAATGGTATGCAATACAATAACGTAGTCATGCTCGCCACATCAAATCTACAATAATGCAACAAAGAGATACAAGAATGGATATAATATCAATGCATATTCAGTGAGACACACATGAATGTGCTTTCTGCCTCAGCACAGTAGTTTTAATCTTGCACAGGCTATTGAGGAATGTTGCATTCAGCACAGCACCAAAATGATAAACAAATTCACATTACGTTGAGCAGCAGGGTCCATTGTTGAGCATTTATGCAAATGAAACGGGTTCTTTCTTACTAGTGCATGTCTTGGGAGATGTTAATGCTTATGTGATTTCACATCTGTAGAAAACAAAGCATGGATCATTGTAGACTAGTCGCTGTTATCTGTGTATGTGCATGCGTGTGCTTTGCATGCGTGCATGTGTGTGCCTTTTGTACATATGTGTGCATAGTGCATGTGCATATCTGTGTGTGCTGAAGATTGTGCGTCTCTGCATACAATGTTGCCTGTTTGAGCTGCCATGCATCTGCTACTCTCCGCACACCACACACACCACACACCCCTACACCTTGTCTCTGTGTGTATGCATTATCTTCTTGGCGTGGCCTCTGTTTCTCTTTGCTGGTCGCGTCAAAGCTGAGCCCGCCCGACAGACAACCACCAAGAGGAGGAAACGGAAGAACTCAGCCAGCAGTGCTAACAGCAGCGTGGGCAACACCGGCAGCAAGAAACGCAGCCCCGCTACCAACTTCAGTCTCTCCAGTCAGGTACCTGTAAGCATCAACTCCACTCGGTTTGCCTCTTTCATTTTTTCTATGAACCCTTTTCTCGCACTCCACACACTGAAAACAGACACTAGTCTCATTCCTAATGGTTTTTGGAGCCATTTGGTTTAGTTTTGCACCAGAAGAGAGAGAAGAGAAGCAATGCAAACTGTGCAGATGAGACAAAGAATCCCCAAGGCACTTGTATGGAAATGTCTCACCCCCCAAAAAAGACAGGAAAATAAATCAAATATGATAAACAGCGGCACAAATGTCAGAACTGATCAAAGAATAGAATGGTACAAAAACAACTACATTCACAAATAACAAGTAAAGGAAATGAAAAGAAATTGTACCCTTGCTGCAGATGACGATATAGAGTTCCAGGAAAGATGATCTCACTTTCTCCCCTTGCACACCGTCTGCAGAGTAGGCTGTCTGTGCATATCCAAGTATGCTTTTGAACTCTCTAACACATGATTCAACTGCATGACCACTCGACCCAGCAGCTTGACCCAGTGGGTATAGTCTTGTTACATGACGCTTCTGAACCAGAACTTTGAAGCCCCCAATAACTACTGGCGAGGTGTCCTTGAGCAAGGCACTGAACCCCGCAACTGCTCCAGTGAAGCCACCAGTAGAAGACTGTGGTTATTCTGGGCAGAGTGTGAAGCAGGGTGCTGCAGGAAAAGAGTATGCTTGCTTTATAAAAAAAAAAAAAGTCCGAAATAAAGGTAAAAATTAAAAATGAATTAAATAAACAACTCATTCCCACTATTTGGGAATTATTCATTTAGAATCACCCATTAGATCCATTTCATTTAGCAGCAGTGCTTAGACAAGTGGTGTTGTGGGTTGCTGGTTTGAATCCCTACACCGGCTGTGAAAGTCTGTGGTGGTGAAAGTGAATGAGCAGAAAAACCAAAGCTGCTCTAGTGGAGCTGCTTTGTGGCCGACGGTAGAAGATGTATGTTGTAATATGAATGTGTGCAACTGTTGAACATGGCAACCGTGTGCCCAGCAAACCCCCCCCGGATAAAGAAAGCTCAGGGGAAAGTGGGATAGATTGGATGAAATAAATGGCAAATATCAGATTTTTTTCTAGATATATCAGTCTATACTTAGTGCTCAGCAAATCTACCCTGGATAAAGAAAGGTTAAATAACACAAATCTACAATTCTCACTCTGCACACTGTGCTCCACAGTATGAAGGCCTGATTTTGCCATATGTCTGTGTAACGGGCCACTTGACACAGTTAGAGGTTAAACAGCCTCTTAACAGCTGAGTATTGCACCACATGCTTGGCGCCAACCCTTGAGGATTTGACGCTGTTGTGAATATGTTGTTTGCAGAGGGTCTAGTTTTCGATTTATTTCATGCACTACTCGACTGTGTTTGCATCAGTGTTAATTTTGGCAGCTATTTTAGATTTAGTCTTAGTCTTTAGACGAAAATGCTTAATAGTTTTAGTCACATTTTAGTCATTTTTATCCTTCATAGTTTTAGTCCAGTTGTAGTCAACGACAACTCAAAACGTTTAGTCCAGTTTTAGTCGGTTTTAGTCTTCGTCTCCCGTTACTTCAGTTCATTGTGTTTTCCTTTCTGCTGAATTATAAATAAAGTTTGTCCATAGATCTTTTCTTTTTTTCTCGACCAAACTCTTTTTGCATTGAAGCATCATGTTGTTGTCATTAATTCTGTTGGTTTGGGACGTCATCACCTGTATTACTGGGATTCTGGTAATCTGAACACGCCCCTCAACCAATTCAACCAATGACAGGGCTGCATTGCTTTTGACAGACAGACTAGACGCACAATTGGGGGAAAATATCCTGCATGTTCAATGTCCGATATCCACCACTAACATTTTAGTCTCGTCAATGAAGAAGACATACATTTCGTCATAGTTTTTATCAAAGTTCTATTTTTAGCTCGTCAACTTCTCGTCTTAGTTGTGGAAAAATGGTCGTTGACGAACATTTTTCGTCATAGTTTTCGTTAACAAAATTAACACTGGTATGGATCCTGTCAGACACTTATAACAACAATCTGAGTCTGTCAGTGGCAAGAACAAGACACTTTTAGACGACGTACATTGACGGGGCGCAATTGCCCCATAGGGTTACATTGCAGCCGGTTTCACCACTAACGGCTCGCTCAATACTGGACCAATTTCAAAAATTGTTGTCCCCATTAGGCACTTAGACACATAATGACGGGAAAATACGGTCAAGGTTGAAAACTCCTTGAAGTTACCCTTTAAGTCTGACCCCTAGTTAACCCGAGGGCAGGTACGGTCCTTGGTTGTGGTAGCTGTAGTCCGGACAGACCTTCTGAACCAGTCTGTAGTCCGTACTGTAGAAAGACACGTAGATGCAGATGACCTGGAACGGCCTGGAGCAGATCCAGGTCACTCGACTATGGGTTTGTTCGTGAGCGCAGGTCTTAGACGGGTCGTAGTTACAGAGCATCACCTTCTTGTTCCGCTCGACCTTCTCGTACTCCGCCCTGCAGTTGAACGCCTTCGAGTCTTTGGGGTAGACGACGCTTTGGCGCTCCAGGTCGAACTCCACCTCTTTCATCGGCGGGACGAGGCTGACGGACACGTTGCCCACGCCGGTGGAGTTGTGACGGAAGTAGACGCCGAGGGAACCGTTCCCGTGATCCACGATCTTGCCAATTATCAGTAAATTCAGATTGACCGTCTTGATGTTTGAATAAAAGTCGCCCCAGCTGAACACTTTGGACGTGGCGTGGACTTTCACGATAGGACGAAGCTTCACCTTTAAAGCCGGGTCAGAGTCTGAGTTTACTCCCAGCATTTCCCAGAATCCCTGCTTGGAGAGCGGCGTGGAGGCGTGGACGGGGAGCTTGGCATTCTGGGTAAGAGTCTTGGAGTGACTTTGGAGTGTCTGGTGCTTCAGTGTGGAAGGTTCCTGCTTCCTGTCAAGTTGAGTCAACGCTGCCTGGCCGGAGGTGAAGTTGCTCTGGGTCTCGTCCTGACCGAGAACCAACTGGAGACAGGAAATGAGATGAAAGAAATGAGAAATTGAGGAGGAGCAAAAAATGGGAATAAACAACAAACAAATAAAATAAGAGCAGAAAGGGTTGAGCATGCTGGGGGATCCCGTCAGAACCCTGATACAGGGTGTTTATTTGTTTATTTATTTAAAATAAGGGACAATGCACATTAATCAACATGATCACCTAAGTCCAGCCATGGAAATGTGCCAGATTTAGCCATACAGGCTCATTTTCATCTGCAGCCCCTGGCAGGTTGATCTACTGATAAAAAATTAATAAACACATCCAATAGTACATGAACACAAGTAAACACAAGCAAACTTGAACATATAAAAGCACAGGCAGGTTAATAGCATATGAAATACATGCAAGAGCAGATTAGTATATAGAATACATGCAGAAGAATATAAGCACATAACACAGACAAAAGCACAATTATAATAATAATAATTATAATTATATCGCACCTGGTCTACAGTATAAGCACAGACAAAGGCCATACAGTACAAAGCAGACAAACTCTGGTGTAAACACTATCCTTAAGTATGATTGCAAGTTTGGTTGTCCAATAACCACTGTTTTATGGAATTAGAGAAAGAGTTGAGAGATGTGATATTTCTTAGTTCTACGGGTCAGGTATTCCAGGTATGTGCTGCTCTATAGGAAAAGGCCGACTGCCCAAAGCTACTTCTCCAATGTGGTATTTTACAATCCCCTCTGGTAGAGGCTCTGGTAGATGAATTTTGGTTTTGTCTAACAAATTCATTGAGTGGAGGGGGGTCCAGACCATGAAAAATGTTATATATGTTGTAAGTCTGTAAGTAAGTCTGCTGCAGCTTGCTTCTTGTTTTTTTGCATGTAGATAAATGACCGTATCGTCAGCGTACGTCTGACAGGTTACAGTAGGTGGACAAACACATCATTGTCATTGACATAGAACATAAATAACATTGGACCAAATATCGAGCCTTGGTGTATACAGGGTGTCTGCGGAGTCGTAAAAAGTCTTCAATTCACCATTCTCAATAAAAGGCCTTAAAAGGTCTTAAAAAGTCTTAAATTTAATGTTCCTAGGTCTTAAATATTTAGCGGGTCTGTCAGCAGATTAAATAATAATAAATAATATGTCAGATGTTTTTGATGTGAAGACTTTATGTGTTTGTGTTTCTATCGGGAGCTACAGCAGCTATGACCTTAATGTTAATACATTATAGGACTGTTATTTACCAAGATATCACTACTTGTTCTTGTGCTAGTACGGCAGTGGAATTGGTATTAAATTGCATTCAAAGTGGTCTTAAAAATACTTTAAAAAGTCTTAAATTGAACTTGTTGAAACCTGTTAGACCCTGATATATATTATTATTAAAAAAATAAAAGTTAATG
>CABFOS010027105.1:7627-19447 GCA_900660315.1 Diretmoides pauciradiatus
GAGCAGGTTTGCTGAACGCCACCTGCTCAGTTACACACACAGGTCCTTGTATGTAACTGAGCAGGTGGCGTTCAGCAAACCTGCTCTCGCCTGTCAGTGAGTGAGAGCTTCAGGACGGAGTGGGGGCTTAGCTGAGCAGACTACCCCCCCAACCAAATGCTGCAGTGTGGTGTGTGTGTGTGTGTGTTACAATCCTTAATGACTCTTGTGCTGTTTGCTGCACAGCTCACCACTTTGTCATGGGGCTGCCCTAGCCTACATGGATGTGGAGTGGACTTGGGGGAGCATAAACTTGCTCAAACAAGCACTGTTGCTAGCTAGCAGACGTTACACAAATGCCTTCAGTGGCAGGTCAAAATAACACCAGCGTAAGGGCTAGAAAGGAATTGGCTGAGGCCGTATTGACAATGTATATTTCACATATGGTACCCAAATGCAGGCTCATAAGTATAAGCTAATACAGTAACATTACAGTTCCAATTCTAACATGGCGGTATTATGTATGTCAAGTTGGTCTACTTTAAGTAAAAACAGCTGACAGAGGGGTTTCTCATTCCCAAAGAAACTGTCAAGGCTTTTCAACCTTACTACCATGATGTTGGCTTTTTAGAACCCCCAAACACAGAGCCTTTCCCTTGTTTTGACCAGCCCAATTCTGGCCCCATATTTCACTAAGCGCTACTGCTATCCCATCAGCTGTTTTAAGGCCCACCCTCTTGTGGTTTCCGGCTAGTAACAGGCTACCCAATCATTAAGCTGGTTTCCACTGTGCTGGAAAAAAAACAAAGCAACTTGTTCATACAGCTCTTCTAGAACATTACAGGGATTGAAAGTGTGTCACTACGATTCATTTTTGGAACTTCCTCTGTCAGCCCTAGGTGAACTAGAACAAAAATATCTCAAATACAAAAGTAAAAAGTAATGACAATGACTTGAAAAGGGAACACACTAGATGTAGGCTATTATGCATGTTGAGTACAGTATTCCATAGTGAAAGAGGCAAAGCATGTAATGACACCTGCTGTACCACTGAACAAACTGGCACTTTAAAAATACTCACTTTTAGGTTGTTGTAGTTATCAAACAACAGACTACAACACTCTAAAACGATACTTGTTACCTATCCATATTTTGCCTTCCAGTGAGACACACAGATCAGGTAGCCATTTTGATGTTGAAATTAACCAGGAGACTAGCCAAGCAAGCTCAGCTGCGTGACAAGGTACATTCCCAGTGGCAGATGCAACAACCCAATTTCAACCCCTTAGAAGGTTAGAAAGCAAAGCCAAGAGTCGCGACGCTGCACACACTGCTCTGACGTTTCTACCAATGTGTCTCAGAACAAAGGCAGCAGCAGCATTTCCAGCTAGCCTTACGTTATGTAAACAAGCTTTGTCAACGTGTGACTTAGCTCCCACTGACAACAACAACAGGCTGGACAAAGAAACGGACCTTTGCCTGGAATGTCTTACACATGAATATACCGCTGCCAGATCTGTAAACAACAACAACAACAACCGTGGTGCAACAAGATGAAAGACATTGCAGGGGGGAAATAATAGCGCCTGCTCGGCTGTTTGCAGTCATTTTGTATTGATTGTGGACAGCAAAATCTACGACAGCTAAGGTGAATGTTAGCACAAATACAGAGTTGGACAATGTTGATCTGATTAGCTAAGAGCCCCCAATCAGCGAGCTGAGTAGGACAGAAATAGCTAAACACCAGCAGGCTGTGCTAGCAAAAATATTGTTTACATAAAAACACCAGGCAACTGACAATAAAAATGTTTGATTGCTCAACACCTGGAAAAGCAAGTTAGCAGCAACATCGGATATTTTGCTCGTATCACATTTCAGAATCAAGCAGCACATTAGCCCAAACAAGACAGCCGTTGAGAGACTGTTGTTTATGTTCAGAAAGGATACAGTTTCACCACGTCGGTATCCATTCGCCTTTTACCCGGACTTGGAGACGACATTTTTTTGCTATTCCACCGCAGAACACCGATGAGTAAAACTGATAGCTAGCCCCCGCACACGCTAGATAGTCTAGCTAACTGTACTATCCGAAAGTTAACATTTGCTTCCAAAGCGAAACGTCTCCACGGTCCAACGTCTCTCTGTCCTGATCAGTTCTACCGTCGCTTAGACCTCTGCTGCTCAGTCTCGCTCAGCGCTGACAAGCTGCGATCCCTCCGCGGATGACGTCATATATGTGCGACTATACGTCACCATAAGTGGCCATCTTTGTAGTTTTTATTGTTGTTTTGATACTATGCTGGGGTGTAGTTTGACATCAGTTACTGCAGATGTCTATTTTTTTATACATATATTGTTTAATTTAAACTTTAGGGTGTTTCCTCAGCGATCATCAAAAACACAACCATTCTAACGAGGTGTTTTGTGTCGTCTCTAAAGGTGGGACATGCCTTAATGCTGTCAGTGGTTCATTTACTGTGGATCTAATGAACTATTGTTTCTTTTTAATTGTCTGCCAGTACAATTAGTACAACAAACGAATAAATTCAAACATGCAAATAACCAAATTCACAATTGAGGGCAGATTTGAATATCCAATGCTCCCTTTTGCACATTTTTGCCTTTGTGAGATCCTATTTTAAATGGGAAGCACTGAAAGGAAAGTGGAATATTTAAACATGTCCCTTTGTCTGCAGAATTCAGAAAGGTTACCAACTTGTATCAATGGCTTCCCTGTTCTACCCCAGGGATATACCAAATGGCTGGCTACTGCCTGCAACTTCAAATAAAAATAGATTCTCTCAACCATACCAACGAGGAGTGGAGGGCACTCTAGCTTCAGCATATACAACACTCACATTTTGCTGTAAATGATCACACATGTAGGTTTAGAAGCTTTTTTAAGAAAGCGAAGCAACTGAGTTTCATTCCTTTTTTTCAGTTAAATGACTGAAACAGGCTGAAGTGCATGTGAAATGTCCAACATTACAGGATACAGATGGGACCTAATCAAGACAATGTTTTCAAGAGCACAGCCACAACTATAAATATACCACTGCTCCAAGAATAGTCGCATAGCTGCTTTCATGAGAGCAATGTTTTTTTTTCACTCCTCCTTGTCAACAGTAATAAGGCTACCTTCAGTGGAGGAAATACTTTTTTTTTTAAAAGTCATTCATCTAGACAGTTTTGGTGTAAATATCAGACTTATCAGAATTGAGACATGCATGCTGTAGTTTAAATCAGACAAAATGGCTGCTAGCGAGAGAGTCCTGACAACAATCCACTGTCAATGGAATAAATAAGATGACCTCTGAGTGACTACAAATGTGAAACTGCAACAGTAGGTACACAAACACAAGAGACAAGCTGATTAGCTCAAGCCTCTGAGAATGCTTTCTTGAATTGACAATACAATCATTTTAGGGAATAGTTCCATTTCATATTTTATTATATTTCATATTTGAGATAATGCAGAGGCACAAAATGTAGTGAAAAAGAAATGTTCAAAAAGCATTTTTATTAAAAACCCTCAGGATTTTCTAAGGAGGTAAAAGCACATGCATGGTCAAAGGGACTGCGTTAGCTATGAGAAATCACAGGAAGGCGAAACAGAATAGCAGACAAACTTGTTCTAATCCAATTGTTTGGATTGCTATGGCACATATTTTGTTCTAACTGGCTGTAATATCTATGATAAAAACTAACAAAACAAAAAATACCACCACTCCAACTCATTTTCTCCTCAAAAAAGGACACTTGCTTTTTAACAATTTAGTTCATCAAAGGTGTTACAACCTCTAGAAAAAGTAAGAGTACACACAAAAGGACTTCCTCACAGCTTTTGCTAAAATTGAAGTTAATGTTTACCCTTGACTCAACACGTATTGAAAGTAAACATTTTCTTTCCAGTGTCAAGCCATTTGGCCCTTTCTCAGGAGTAGGGATTCCTTGTCTCTTGTTTTTCATAGAACTCCAGACCACAATAGATAATCTCATGATGGATTATCCAACCAGTCTTCGTGTGAGGTTAATAATAGACGCCTTGTCTGTGGTTGGACAATATTTGTGGCCGTTTCACATGATCAGATACGTTCTATGCATAACGTCAGTCTATTAATCCATGAGGTGCAAGGCCTATATATTCCCTGGCAGTTGCACATCCCAATATCCATCCATGCAGCAGAATTGAAATGTTTTCCAACGCCACACAGTCAACCTTCACTTGTTTCATTGTTCACAGAGAAGACAATCATCCTTTTGACTAAAACACACCATCAAATTCCCCTCCCTCTAGAAACATTTTGGCTGTAAACAAGACTTAAAGGGATAGGAGACATACATTGATATGACACTCCTGTCGGTGGCTCCACAAACTCAGTACCACAAAGAAGAGGACAAGTCATATCAGAGTGTTGCAACGCTCTTGGGGTGGAAACAGTCTACTGAGACAGAGATGATACCTGCCACTGACGGAATATAGCGAACACCCTTTTAGACTTATCGCGAGGACCCTGGAAAGAGAGAGAATAGAGAAACATTAGGTAATGTTAAGTAATGAAAGATGCATCATTAAAATGGTATGGTCAACTTTCTAAGAGCTTTTAGGTGTGTGTGTGTTTGGTCAGTGTCCTATTAAAGGACCCAGGACCTTCGATTTTTCTGACACCGAGCTCCCCATTTCACTCCAAAATGTCTTGTACGTTCAATATGTCCGGTCCCCAAGGCAGCAAAGCAGCCCCACAGCATTATGGCACCTCCACTGTATTTGAATGTAAGTAGGGTGGTGTTTTCTTTAAAAGCTACATTTCGTTGTCTGTAACCAAAGTGCTGATCTGCATTGCCAAATAGCTAATTTGGCAATGCAGATAAAATGTAATTTGGTTTCAGCAGTCTACAGAACATTTTCCCAGAAGGATTTAGGTTTGTCCAGGAGGGCCTTGACAAAGATCAACCGGGCCTTCTAGTGTTTCTCTTTCATTGGCCTGCACCAAACGTTGATGACATCTGAGATCAATTTTTCCCTTAACACCACGCCCTGGGTGACTCTTAACAATTCCATGAGCAGCAAACTTCTTAACATTGTGAAACAGGAATAACAAGGTCTCTAATGATGGCCTTATAACCTTATTAACGCTTATGCTTGGTGATAATTTTTTCTCTGACAACTCATTCCTCTTCACCATTTTCTCAGACAACCAGGGAAGCAGAACAGACTGTTTGTTTTATCTCTTTAAAATGTATAATTCATTTATACCACGTTGTCACCTGCAACCTGTCACAGATCAGTTGAATTACACTGTAAATGAGAATCTATTTCCTGCCAACAAATTGTATTTTAATTGTTCTAAGGGTGCCAATAGTCATGGCTGTGGCCACTTTTGTTTGACTGTTTCAATTTCTAATTATTTCAGAATATATTTACCTGGATAAAATGCAAAGGTGCCACTGCCAATAATCCTGGCCAGAACTGGACTTTTTTGATTAGGATGATATGATTATTCTTGCCGAGGAGACTTTCTCATTTAAGAAATAACAGTCTAATAAAATTGAAAATGCAAAATCAGAACTTCTGGCTTGCCTGTGCTAGACTGCTTTCCCCTGTAGTGGAGTTCCTCTTCATGGGCATTAGCAGGCCCAGAGCAGCTTTCCAGCCCTGCTGATGCAGCGTGGGTTCACTGTCCAGAAATGGGATGGCTCGTGGATCAGCATTCTCTTTTCCTGCAGTGATCCAGGGGCACCAGTCTCTGTGTTGGGCGAGCGGGTCAAATGTGTTCCTGTGCAGAGGGCCCTCCTGCAATAACAAAAGTCAAAAAAGGTTGTTTGTAAAAGCTACTACAATTATATAATGCAAATCTCCAACGTAGGCTCATCTGTGACCACAAAATAAAAAGTTTGTCAGTGTATAGAAATGGATCTAAATCCATCTCTAACACTGTGCCTAAGCGGTGCACATCATGTTCTGTTCTCTGTCACACCAGAGACTAAACTGGCAAGACTCAGCTGTAACTTGTAAACACACCACACACCTTTTTTCCTCATCTGCATGTGTGATGTCTTTCTCAAAAATTCTACCTAACAAAAACCTGCTATTGACTCGACAACGGTAATCACAGTGATTTTTTCTTACAGGACCACCAGCTGATGAGAGGCGCAGGCGTTTGGGAGTGTGTTGAGGGCTGGCAGTCCCGTCGCTACTTGAATTATCCCCCGGTCCTCGACCCCGGGTTGAAGTCCTCTTGCCCCTGGTCACTGGGCTTGGCAGCTCTTCGTTGGGGCTGGGGGAGTCCCTGCTGCGTGCACGCAACCCCAGGGGGGATGATGTCCCCTCAGCCTACAGAACACAACAGAAACTGTGGTAAGAAAACAGCCCAGCATGTTTTGAAGATTTCATTAACCATTCTGTAATTACAGAAAGGCCCTTCTGAATGATAAAAATTCAATGTGTACCCACCCAGCAACGTAGCTTCTATTGTTCGCTGGTAAATTACTGCTTGCTTGAGGCTTACCTGATCTGAGCGGGTGGTGTCCTGGCTCCTCAGCTTCATGCGGCAGGGGGGTGTGGAAGGAGTGGGTGAGACGGAAGCAGAGTGCTCCCCCTGGCCTTCCTGTGTTGGTACTGAGGCAGGAGGACCTGGTGCTTGGGCAGATTGGCTCAGAGCATTTGGCAAGGAGTCTCCCTCCGCTCCTGCTCCTTCCATCTGGTGGAAGTTCCACAAGCCCACCTTGCGCATGCAGTAGGAACAGGTAAGGATGGGCAGGTTCATGGCGTGCAGAGCTGGGCTGAGAAGATACAGGAGAGGAGACCCAAAGGTCAGGGCATGCTGAAAGGGTGGTGCAGTACTATCAAACAGGCTTGAGTGATATAGTTCAGCACGATAGTGAGGCCACACTCTACCACAGCAATGAAACAAATGAGTCAGCGGTAATTGTGGCGTTTCTTTGGATTCAAACCAAAAATCAGAAAAGAAGGTCAGTGAACCGGGATAAAGCGGGGTGAGTTGTCTATCCACCATTATTAATCAGCTTCCCTACCAGTGAGGGCTAGGGTGGCATCCCCAAACCTAATAAACCTGTATACTCCATAGTTTTAGATGAACTCAGGGTTCACACAGACATTACAAAATTAACTTCAATATTGTTCATTTTCAAGGACTTCACTCAATGCAAATAATTAATTTTCAAATATAAATTTGTATTAAACATAACTCTCTTAAAACTGGTCATGTACATATTCAATTCAACAATTTGAAGTGCCGAGACAGGGGGAAAAACATCATCGAAACAGGAAAGAAGTGGTAAAGTAGTAAAGCTGTTGCTTGATTGATTGGCTGTCACACTTGGGCTTAGTGTGACATTGACGAGCGGTGCGACTCCACACCTTGCGCTGAAACGTTGAGAATATTTTAACTTTTAATTGCATCTAAAAACCGCTAGAAGAACAAGACCCGCGCTTTGATGAACAAAACTTTGGTCAAAATATAAGATAGCATTATGTGGCTCATTTGAATTTCAAGGACTTTTTAAGCACTTTGCTAAAAGGGGGGCTATTTTCAAGGTATTCCAGTACTTGATTTTTCCCCTGCAAAATTCAAGGTCTTCAAACACTTCAAGCACCTTTTGCGAACCCTGTGAACTACTGTAATTACAAACATTTAGCTATGCAAGCCACCGTACAGGAATCAGCATGATTACATACCTTAACATACAGTGAGGGAGTGGGTGGAGGTTTTGTGGTATGAATGTGCAGGCTGAACAGTGTTATAGGACAGTTTTCACTTGACTATTTTATCAAGCAAGAGAGACAGCAAAGCAGAGTGTGAGAGAGGAGCGAGAAGAAACAGAATTAGGTTACTTGCTCCAGAATCCTGGCTTTGATTGTATGATGAAGCCATTTTTACATTTCATACTAAACAAGAACTTCAGATCAACAAGGTAATATCCACCGGTGATGGAGCCAGCCCATTGCCAGTCCCAATCCAGTGGAGTTTGCAAAGCTGCCCTCACTACAAACAGCAAAGTGCAGTAATGTGTGCTGGGGTATATTGTATCATTGTAAATTAGGGGCAGCCCTCAATGATTTTCGAGTTTAAATAAAGGTATCACATGTCTTGCATAATTGTCTAATAGCCCAATTGAGTAAAAGAGCAAAAAATACCTTTATTTCCCAACATGCAGTCTAGATCTTTTTGATGGCTTCTTGTTGTCATCAAAGCCTAAGAACTACCAGTTTGCACCACGTTTCTCACAGTTTTTGAAGCCCCTCCCCTGTCCTTTCATTACACTTTTCCTATATGCAGCAAATCATTCGTATTGGTAAATGTTAAACAAAACTGAACAAAACTTAATGAGAAGCATAACAGAAGAGGAGTTCTGTCTCACCTAGCAGCCCAGCCACACAGAGAAACAATGCAAGCAGCCACCTGGACGGCCAAAGGTTCAGAAGATGGAGGTGCAACCCGTTTCTTCTGGTCTTCCTCGATCAGTTGTAGCAGAACGATGATAACATCCTCAGTCAAAGACTGCAAGGAAACAACCACAACTAATTACATGTGCACAGTTGGAGATGCAGTTTGTCTCAGGTGTATATGTAAAGTGTATTTTTCTTGTTTTCCCCCTTTTTCTCCCAATCTTACATGTCCAATTCCCCCTGCCTAATCGGTCCCGGCCGTTGCTCCACCCCCTCTGTTGGCCTGGGGAGGGTGTAGACTACCACATGCCTCCTCCGATGCATGTGGAGTCGCCAGCCGCTTTTCACCTGACAGTGAGGACTTTCACCGGGAGAGCGTAATGCGGAGGTTCATGCTATCTCCCCCAGATCCCCTCCCCGCTGAACCGACCAGAGGGAGGTGCTAGTGCAGCGACCAGGACAAATCCCCTCGTCCGGCTTTTCCACCCGCAAGCACGGCCAATTGTGCCTGTGGAGATGCCCCACCAAGCCGGAAGCAACCCCGAGGTTCGAACCTGCGACCTCAGGGTTGGTAGGCTACCCGAGCAGCCCTTTTTTTTTAAGTATGAATCTGAAAAGCCTTTCCATAATGTCGAATCAGAATCAGAAAGATCAGAAAGAATCAGACTCACCATGGACTTGAGCTGCTCTGGCTTCATGGCAGGCAGCTGCTGCTCAAGGACACAGGCACTCTGGAAGCGTTCTATGAAGGCAGCAAGCAGTGCTGAGGGCTCAGAGGCTGGGACCAACCAGAGCCTCTCTGAAATGACAGAAACCATCATATATAACCCCCATGTAACTAAGATCTTCATCCAGCTAACATGACTTGATCACATTTAAGATTGTGTTTTGTTCTTATGCTATAGAAAACTGTTACTCTGACCTGGACATGGAAAGTCAGGCCAAGGACAAAACTTCTCATGCTGCGTCTGCAGCTGTGTCGATATCTCTGCAATGCGGGATTCATCTATATAAAAAAAAGAGATAGTTGACCTTTATGTTTGACAGTGACAGTAACTGCCGAAGCCTGCCAAAATACAGTTTGCCCTAGCTTTGACATTGATCTTTCGGTTGGTCAAAGTTTTTCTCACATTTTTCGAAGTCCAATGTCGGTTGCAGTGATGCACAAAGGAAAGCCTGGCAGCTTGAGCATTTGAGCATATCACAGCCTACGCTGATCCAGCCGTATCTGGCGCACCTCAGAGGGGAGAGTGTGCGCGGCTTGCCTGCCCATCGCAAACAGTGCTGCGCTAAGGAAAGTTTTACTTACACACACAAGAATAGTTAAATATCAAAACTATTTATGCATTACCCAATTTCTCATGAGGATCATTAAAGTTTCATCTTAACAGTAATCTTATATGAAAAACAAAAAACAAAACAAAAACTAACAGGAATATAATGATAGGTTATTACGGGGGTTCAGCGAGATGCTCCATGTTGAAATAAGTAAAGGATATAGAATAGGACTCCACTCTTGAGAAAAAGGCTTCTTTGTTGGTTGCCTCACAAGGTGCTTGAGTGATGCTGTTTGGTTCCACGCCTTTCACATTCCCTTGTAAACTGAAATTCAGATAAGACCAACACAGAACTCAGCTTGAACTGGTTTAATATTTGAGTAAGTAAACAGATACGATCAATTGACCTTTTGTGCACTGTGGGACAATATATATACAGCTAGGCAAGATGTTCTGGGCAGACCTACTTTCATTGATGGAGTGATGTTGGCAAGGGGATTTACAAGCTCCTAACTCCTTAAAAACATTCCCATACTCTAATGCAGTGTTTCTCAACTGGTAGGTCGCAACCCAAATGTGGGTAAAAAAAACCCACACTATTTTTTAATGCAAAAGTATCAAACACCATGCTTTTAAGCTGTAATCTATAAATCCTGTTTATTTAAAACACCAAAAAACAGTTTTGACACTTTTAGGTTGTAGAAAATAGGTTTATATGATAATTTATCAGCCAACAGATGCTCAAGCCTTTCCTGAATCTTCGAGGAATTCCGAAATTGGGTTTGAATTCTATAAAAGTGGGTCACGACTTAATGACCATGGACCATGTGGGTCCCAAGGCCAGACCAGTTGAGAACCCCTGCTGTAATGTAATAGGTTCTCCTATCTGAATGCAACTCTATGCACAATGGAGAAAATTAATATAAAGCTGCTACATCCTTCCTCGCTGCCTGTTGTATGACTGCACATCGGACATGAGATATGCATTCAGACATAAGATCAGAGCCCTTTCTTGTCCTTGTTGTCCAAGACGTGTTTGACGTAATATCTCATGCCAAAAAAGGGATGGCAAGGGGTGGTGACTTGGCCAAGGAGAATTAATCAACTGCAAGAACACCGCAACAATCTACAATACAGAGCCGGTTGAAACAGACTGGAACAGCTGGGCGTCTTCTTCAGATAGAAGTTCGTTCTCTCCATGACAACTCGGGAAGAACTTTCTCCGAAAGAAAACAAGCATTGACTCGGCATTGTGGGATTTGATATTTAGCCATTTAGATTAACGTGTCCATAAAACGCATAACGTGTGATTGTAACCAACGACAGATGGAGGCACAAATTGGTCGATGGCGTAAATACACGAGCAAATCCAAAAGCTTTCAACAAACATTCCCCCCCCCCCCCCTCCTCACTCGCCCTGCCTTCATTCACAGCGCTGGGCTCATTACATAACGAACACTACCATAACAAACCTGCAGGGTAGCTTGCCGAAAAAGACAATGCTACGGATTATATGATTATTGCAGCATAAAATACAGGCACGCAAACTCCTTTCTTCGTTGCCAGCTCTGAATACCTGCGGGAGAGTCGACCCATTTCAAATTGCATGGACTGACGGCGGCTCAGGCAGCAGAGCCGAGCTAAGTGGCTAACTCGTCGCTCCCCTTTCATATCAAAACAAATAGCACGCCATTCTTCAAAAACGCACCTATCGGGTCTACTGTCTGCTGAAGACACTCCGTCATTGAGAAGTTCACGGACTTTCTCCGGTGAGGCAAAATTAGACTTTTGTTGGTTAGAGTTGCCGAGACGATCCCCACGACTGCCGCCGAGAGTCGCCATGATGTGGTTCTGCACTCAAAGTCTTCCCCCCCGGAACATAAACCCCTCGCAACCGTTCCGCTTCGCAAGATCCTCTCGCCACACTGTGGGTCGCAGCATGCAGAGTCAGACACAGGCAGAAATGAAACAAAAAGTTGGCTGAATAGAAGAGAAAGTCCCCGAATATATGAATGGGAATATATGAGAATAGCACCTGACACACACACACACACACACACACGCACGCACACACACACACACACACACACACACACACACACACACACACACACACACACACACACACACACACACACACACACTGTTGCTACC